>SJYC01145346.1:0-39412 GCA_006408675.1 Madoqua kirkii | reverse complement strand
ACTAAATCACTTCTAATTAATATTACTGGCAGAGAAAAAAAAGATAAATCTCAGGACAAAATTTCAAGAATATTTTTCTAAATATGTTTATTAAGTTATAGATGTGTATGTTTACTTATACATGAATAGAAATACATCAAGGACTAATAATTTTTATCTCTAAGGATGGGAAGTGAGAATTTCAGGAAAAAAAGTTAGAACATGACAAAAGATGTTATGATTCTACATTGCCTGAATTTTTCAAAACATATATTCATGTATTGTGTATATAAAAGTTTTCTTAAAAAATATCAAATTGTTTAAAAAAATTATTGTTATATATGTGTGCCTAATGTTTCTCATGTTTTAGCCAAAAGTAATTCTGGTTAGCAGCTTTGATTGGTAGTTATGAAAGTAAAAGGAGGTCAAATATGAGGAATACTTCAAAGTATATTCACTTTGTAAGGCCCTATTCTTCCCATTTTGCTATGCTCCTTCATTCTTGTGTACTGTTAGGATGCCTAGATGCCCTTTTAGACAGTGGGGAGTTGATTGCAATTATACATGCCTGGCTTTGTCCTTTACTTTTTACTTTTTTATATAAAATATAGGGGCCCAAATCACTCCATCTTCATTGGGTGATTGTTCCATGCCAAATCTATGTTATTTCTGAAAAACTGCAATAAGTGTAATGTACAAAATAGCTGCCGTATCTGGGTAATATCTTGTCCATGAGACATGTACAACTGTTTACAAGCGTTACTCTGTCAAAGCGACCAAAGTAGATACTGATGATGAAAGAAACAGACACCAAGAACTCTCACAATTTACTTGTGTCTTGGAGAATTTGCCATTAAAAGATTTGCTAGTAGAGTGCTGTCAGTGTGCTTCTAAAGTGTCTGATTTTCTAAACCCTGATAGAAGAAAAACTAGGCAACTCAGCAGCTTCAAAGAAAAAATGACTTATTTAGGTATTTACAGGACTGACTGAGGTATCTCATGCTGAGGTAGAGCAGGTACTTGTCCTACAGGATATTTGCATAATGGGTTTTAAATTTCCAGTTTGAATTTTATTAATAGCATAATTATTATTTTAAAAATCTTAGTTTAATACTATCTTTTGTTTATATCTATATAAGCATATTTAATTTCTATTAATAAAATCAAGCTCAGATACTTGAAAATGTGAACAAATGATCAAATTTTCTACATGATGGAGAAACAAATTGGATTCTGTGTCCTTCTTGTGACAGTTTTACTATTGGTTTTGATTGTTTTGAGTTTTGTCATAGTTTGAAAAAAAAATTGATGTTTCTAAGAGAATATTTTGGAAGAACTTAATTCAATTTCTTTTTATTTCAGTCTGTCAAACTCACTTTTCAAGAAAGATGAATACTACCCTCTATAAAATATAGCTAAAGTGATGCAGTGCAAGACTGGACTTTACAAAAACTTTGGAATGATATAATGCAGAAGGGGAGTGTATAATAAATTGCCCATAACTTCTGACCTTTGATGGGATTCCCTGGTAGTTGAGCTGGTAAAGAACCCACCTGCAGTGCAGGAGACCCCTATTTGATCTGCTGGAGAAGGGATGGATAGGCTACCCAATTCAGTATTCTTGGGCTTTCTTGGTGGCTCAGCTGGTAAAGAATCTGCCTGCAAGGCAGGAAACTTGAGTCTGATCCCTGGGTTGGGAATATCCCCTGAAGAAGGGAATGACTACCCAATCCAGTATTCTGGCCTGGAGAATTCCAAGGACTGGGGTCGCAAAGAGTTGGACATAACTGGGAGACTTTCACTTTCTGATCTTTGATGAAAGACGAAACATGGATAGTTTGTATCTTTTAGGGTACAGTAGCTATTTTGCATCAGTATATCCAATTCAGTTCAGTTTAGTCATTCAGTTCCTGCAACTCCATGGATTGTAGCACACCAGGCTTCCCTGTATATTACCAACACCAGGAGTTTGCTCAAACTCATGGCCATTGAGTCCATGATGCCATCCAACAACCTCATTCCCTGTCATGCCCTTCTCCTCCTGCCTTCAGTCTTTCCCAGCATCAGTGTCTTTTCCAATGAGTCAGTTCTTCACATCAGAAGGCCAAAGTATTTGGAGCTTCAGCTTCAGCATCAGCAACAGTCCTTCCAATGAATATTCAGGACTGATTTCCTTGAGGACTGACTGGTTTGATCTCCTTACAGCCCAAAGGACTCTCAAGAGTCTTTTCCAACACCACAGTTCAAAAGCATCAGTTCTATGGAGCTCAGCTTTCTTTATGGTTCAACTCTTATATCCATATATGACTATTGGAAAAATCATAGCTTTCAGTATAATGACCTTTGTCAACAAAGTAATCTCTTGGATTTTTAATATGCTATCTAGGTTCATCATAGCTTTTCTTCCAAGGAGCAAGCGTCTTTTAATTTCATGGCTGCAGTCACCTTCTGCAGTGATTTTGGAGCCCAAGAAAATAAAGTCTGTCATTTTTTCCATCGTATCCCCATCTATTTGCCATAAAGTTATGGGATCTGATGCAAAGATCTTAGTTTTTTGAATGTTGAGTTTTAAATCAACTTTTTCACTCTCCAGTTTCACGAAGTCTCTTTAGTTTCTCTTAGCTTTCTGCCATAAGGGTGGTGTCATCTGCTTATCTGAGGTTTTTGATATTTCTCCTGGCAATCTTGATTCCAGCTGGTGCTTCATCCAGCCTGGCCTTTCTCATGATGTCCTCTGCATGTAAGTTAAATAAGCAGAGTGATGATATAGAGCCTTCACTTACTACTTTCTCAGTTTGGAACCAGTCCATTGTTCTATGTTCGGTTCTAACTGTTGCTTCTTGACCTGCATACAGTTTTCTCAAGAGGCAGGTAAGGTGGTCTGGTATTTCCACAGTTTGTTGTGATCCACACAGTTAAAGGCTTTGGCATAGTTAATAAAGCAGAACTATCAGAAAAACCAGTGTATTAGAAGAATACTTGAACATGTGTATACCTGTAGCAGATTCATGTTGATGTATGGCAAAACCAATACAATATTGTAAAGCAATTAACCTCCAATTAAAATAAGTACATTTATATTAAAAAAGAAGAATACTTGAGATTTTAATAAAAGCAAGAAATTATTAATTTTAGGCTATTTAAAGTATCAGAAGGCATTTTTTTTTTTAATATGGCACCCAAGTAACTGTTGGTTACTGCTGATGCCTAAAGGAAAAAAAATGTAAAGTTAATAGCTAAAAGAGCTACTTGGGACTAAGTGTAAACTGACAAAGAGTACAAACTCTTTACTTCAAAAATGATTTTGTTTTCATCCCATGAACAGAGGAAGCTTTACATATAAAGGAAACTTCTCTATTCAATTAATCAAGTCAGTCTTTCTGGGGATTTAATATTCATTTCAATGATTCTAGATCCTTAAATTCATTTCTAGAATTTATATATTTCCACTAGAGTCAATTTATAAATTATAAAGAAATCAACATGGGTATCATAAAGTCATACCTACACTCCCCATACATATTTTGTCAAATATTTGAAAATCTTTTATCTTTCTCTGAAGTTTTACATTAGATTTGGAGTAGACTTAACTCCAAAAGTGTTTTACATAAAAATGTATCCTCAGTTTGAAGATTATCCTGAACCTTGATTTATCTGAGACCGAAGAATATTTACACTAAATTGCTACTCATACTAAATTCTATTATGATAAAAGCCAATAATGATGTTAAAAAAAAAAACCTACTGTGTATGTATCTGTTTTATTTTCTTAAAAACCATTGATAATTTGGAATATTTATTTAGTCCACATTATTGTGAAGCAATCGTTTCAGCTTATAATTATATTTTGCTAAGAAGTTACTTTGCCTACTAAGGTCTGTCTAGTCAAGGCTATGATTTTTCCTGTGGTCATGTATGGATGTGAGAGTTGGACTGTGAAGAAGGCTGAGCGCTGAAGAATTGATGCTTTTGAACTGTGATGCTGGAGAAGACTCTTGAGAGTCCCTTGGACTGCAAGGAGATCCAACCAGTCCATTCTGAAGGAGATCAGCCCTGGGATTTCTTTGGAAGGAAAGATGCTAAAACTGAAACTCCAGTACTTTGGCCACTTCATGTGAAGAGTTGACTCATTGGAAAAGACTCTGATGCTGGGAGGGTTTGGAGGCAGGAGGAGAAGGGGATGATAGAGGATGAGATGACTGGATGGCATCACTGACTCAATAGACATGAGTTTGAGTGAACTCCGGGAGCTGGTGAGGGACAGTGAGGCCTAGCATGCTGCGATTCATGGGACTGCAAAGAGTCGGACACGACTGAGCAACTGAACTGAACTGAATTGAACTGAAGATTGAAACTATGTTTATTATTTCAGCTTTCACATAAAATGAGCTTGAAAGTAATCCTTACCACACACAAAGAGACACACCAAAAGAAAAACAGCTGAATTATCCCAAAACCGGTGATATTTCTTGGATCCATGAGAGATTTGAAATTGAAAGGCCAATTGAAGGGTGAAGGTGATGTCGCTCAGTCGTGTCCGACTCTTTGCGACCCCAGGGACTGTAGCCTACCGAGCTCCTCCATCCATGGGATTCTCCAGGCAAGAATACTGGAGTGGGTTGCCATTTCCTTCTCCAGGAGATCTTCCCTACCCAAGGATCGAACCCAGGTCTCCTGCATTGGGAGGCAGACACTTTTACCTCTGAGCCACCAGGGAAGCCCAATTGCGACAGCAAAACTTGAAGAGACAGGTGAATAAAGACAGATAGTTGAAATCAACTTATCTAAATGCAGAAACCAGTGGAGACACAAACTGATAGAAATGCTTAGAAAGTAATTTTGAGGAATTATTGATGGCTCAGTGTACATAAGCTTAAGAATGAGAAACTCTTGATGACAGCAGATACAGAGGACTTCCCAGGTAGCACTAGTGGTAAAGAAACAACGTCCAGTGCAGGAGACGTAAGAGACATAGCTTCAATCTTTGAATCAGGAGGATCCACTTGAATAGGAATTGACAACCTATTCCAGGATTCTTGCCCGGAGAATCCTTTGGACAGAAGAGCTGATGAACTGTAGGGTTGCAAGAGTCAGACATGACTGAGGGACTTAGCACACACACAGATATAGAAGGGTCCCACACTTTTGTGGATTTTACTCCCAAGTATCTCGTAAGGTTATCATGGTGAAGAGTCAAGGAAAAGTCCTCCATTTATTTAGGAGGGGGCCTCCAGAGGAGAAGGAAAGTAATCATTTTGAAATACACCCAATATAGTTTTCATAATAAATACATACTTTCTAGTCAGAAACACTTTACCAGAGACTTATCTAAAATAGATGGGAAGTCCAAGTACCTAACTACAGTCCATATAACCTTTCAGTCTTATCTAAGGAAGGTAGAAAGAAACTTCTGTGGAAATCCAAGCAATACAGGTTCACTAAAGATTAATCATAAGATTATAGAATGCCTCCCTCCACCATTTCTTATTACAATATTAACATGACTTCAGTAAGAGTGAATTACAACTAATATGGCTGTAAGGCTCAGACTCAAAGAAGATAATATTCTTGTGAATATATAAAGACAAAATCTAGAATACTAAGTGTATTTAAGATCTCTGACACTTACAACTACAGTTAACATTAAACACAGCTCAATTTCTAGCCAGATTAACATAAAACTCCACACTAAAAGCCTATTTCACTTCAATCAGTTCGGTTTAACTCAGTCGTGTCCGACTCTTTGTGACCCCAAGGACAGCAGCATGACAGTCTTTCCTGTCCATCACCAACTCCCATAGCTTACTCAAACGTATGTGCATTGAGTCATTGATGCCATCAAACCATCTCATTCTCTGTCATCCCTTTCTCCTCCTGCCTTCAATCTTTCTCAGCATTAGGGTCTTTGCTAATGAGTTGGCTCTTGGCATCAGGTGGCCAAAGTTTTAGAGTTTCAGCTTCAGCATCAGCCTTCCAATGAATACTCAGGACTGATTTCCTTTAGGATTCACTGATTTGGTCTCCTTGTAATCTAAAGGAATCTCAAGAGTCTTCTCCAACACCACAGTTCAAAAGCATCAATTATTCAGCCCTTAGCTTGCTTTATGGTCAACTCTCACATCCATCATGACTACTGGAAAAAAACATAGTTTTGACTAGATGGATTTTGTTGCAAAGTAATGTCTCTGCTTTTTAATATACTGTTTAGGTTGATCATACCTTTTCTTCCAAGGACCAAGCGTCTTTCAATTTCATGGCTGCAGTCACCGTCTGCAGTGATTTTGGAGCTCCAAAAAATAAGGTCTGTCACTGTTTCCATTGTTTCCCCTACTTAAATAGTTTAATAAAAACTATTTAATTTAGTTCCTATTATTCAATATTTCATATCTATCTTTCAACAAAAATTTAGTGGACATGTTATAGGGAGTAAGAAATACCATCTGAAAGGACAAAGGTTAGAACTAATCTCAGAAATGATAAAGATTTGGGGATTATCAGACAGATAATTTTAAATGTCTCTGGTGGATCTATTGAGTGCACTAACTGGAAAATTAAATAACAGGTGAAACATGGGTAATATACCAGAAAGATGGAAATTCTAAAAACAGAAAGGAAATGCTAACAACACTGCAAGAGAAACAAAGAATACTCTTACTCTTGATGAGCTTATCAGTGACGTTAGTATGACTAAGAATCAAAGAACATGAAGATATGTCATAAGAAACTTCCCAAATTTAAACAAAACTTTTTTTAAAAGAATTAAAAAAAAAAGAATAAAACATACAAGAACTGTGAGAGTATTTCCAAAAGAATAAAATAATTTTAATTGGTATACTATAAGGAGAATAAAGAAGAAACAAAGCAGATGAACTTAGTGCTCATTACTTTGTAAAGTTAAGAATAAAAATTTAATAAATAATTAGAAGACATACAGAACATCAAGCAAAATAAGTAGCAAATGAAAGACTGCTATTTCTGCTTTATTGACTATGCAAAAGCCTTTGACTGTGTGGATCACAATCTGGAAAATTCTGAGAGAGATGGGAATACCAGACCACCAGACCTGCCTCTTGAGATGGGAATACCAGACCACCAGACCTGCCTCTTGAGAAATCTGTATGCAGATCAGGAAGCAACAGTTAGAATTGGACATGAAACAACAGACTGGTTCCAAATAGAAAAAGTAGTACGTCAAAGCTGTATACTATCACCCTGCTTATTGAACTTATATGCAGAGTACATCATGAGAAACTCTGGACTGGAAGGAACACAAGCTGGAATCAAGATTGACGAGAGAAATATCAATCATCTCAGATATGCAGATGACACCACCCTTATGGCAGAAAGTGAAGAAGAACTAAAAAGCCCCTTGATGAAAATGAAAGTAGAGAGTGAAAAAGTTGGCCTAAAGTTCAACATTCAGAAAACGAAGATCATGGCATCCAGTCCCATCACTTCATGGGAAATAGATGTCAGACAGTGTCAGACTTTATTTTGGGGGGCTCCAAAATCACTGCAGATGGTGATTGCAGCCATGAAATTAAAAGACGCTTACTCCTTGGAAGAAAAGTTATGACCAACTTAGATAGCATATTCAAAAGCAGAGATATTAGTTTGCCAACTAAGATCTGTTTAGTCAAGGCTATGGCTTTTCCAGTGGTCATGTATGGATATGAGAGTTGGACTGTGAAGGCTGAGCACCGAAGAATTGATGCTTTTGAACTGTGATGTTGGAGAAGACTGTTGAGAGTCCTTGGACTGCAAGGAGATCCAACCGGAAAATTAAAAGGCACTCCTTGGAAGAAAAGTTATGACCAACCTAGAGAGCATATTGAAAAGCAGACATTACTTTGCCAACAAAGATCTGTTTAGTCAAGGCTATGGCTTTTCCAGTGGTCATGTATGGATATGAGAGTTGGACTGTGAAGGCTGAGCACCGAAGAATTGATGCTTTTGAACTGTGATGTTGGAGAAGACTGTTGAGAGTCCTTGGACTGCAAGGAGATCCAACCGGTCCATTCTGAAGGAGATAAGCCCTGGGATTTCTTTGGAGGGAATGATGCTGAAGCTGAAACTCCAGTACTTTGGCCACCTCATGCGAAGAGTTGACTCATTGGAAAAGACTCTGATGCTGGGAGTGATTGGGGGCAGGAGGAGAAGGGGACGACAGAGGATGAAATGGCTGGATGGCATCACTGACTCAATGGACATGAGTCTGAGTGAACTCTGGGAGTTGGTGATGGACAGGGAGGCCTGGCATGCTGAATTCATGGGGTTGCAAAGAGTAGGACATGACTGAGCAACTGAACTGAACTGAACTTAGGCATTTAATACTAAAACTGCAAAGTAAAAACAGAAAGAGAATATTGAAAGAGGCCAGAGCGAAAAATCTTCTAACCCACAGGAAAAATGGATATACATTACAGAGGGATTTTCTCACAAATCTTGAAAGCAAGAAGTGAGTAGAGTAAAATATTTGAAGTGTGAAGAATGCCAATGTACCATTCTATAACCAGAAATTCAAAAGTAGAAAATCAAGAGATACCTGGAGTAATAGGCAGGTTTAGCCTTGGAGTACAAAATGAAGCAGGGCAAAAGCTAAAGAGTTTTGTCAAAAGAATATACTGGTCATAGCAAACACCCTCTTCCAACAACATGAGACAACTCTACACATGGACATCATCAGATGGTCAATAAAGAAATCAGACTGATTATATTCTTGGCAGTTGAAGATGGAGAAGCTCTATACAGTCAGCAAAAACAAGACCAGGAGCCACAGTTGACTGTTGCTCAGATCATGAACTTCTTATTGCAAAATTCGGACTTAAACTGAAGAAAGTAGGGAAAACCACTAGGCCATTAAGATATGACAGATTATACAGTGGAAGTGACAAGTAGATTCAAGGGATTAGTCTGTTAGAGTGTCTAAAGAACTATGGAGAGAGGTTTGTAATACTGTATAGGAGTCAGTGATCAAAACCATCCCCAAGCAAAAGAAAAACAAAAAGACAAAATGGCTGTCTGAGGAGACTTAATGAAAAGCTGTAAAAAGAAGAGAAGCTAAAGGCAAAGGAGAAAAGGAAAGCTACACCTATCTGAATGCAGAGTTCCAAAGAATGTCAAGGACAGATAAGATAACCTTCCTAAATGATCAATGTAAAGAAACAGAGGAAAACAATAAAATGGGAAAAGCTAGAGATCACTTCAAGAAAATTATAGATACCAAGGGAACATTTCATGAAAAGATGGACAAAATAAAGTACAAAAATGGTATGGCCCTAAGAGAAGAAGAAGATATTAAGAAGAGATGGGAGGATACACAGAAGAACTACACAAAAAAATCTTAATGACCCAGATAACCACGATGGTGTGATCAGTCACCTAGAGTCAGATATCTTGAAATGTGAAGTCAAGTGGGTAGTATTGCTTCCTAAGGCCCTGGAAAATCCCATGGACAGAGGAGCCTGGTAGGTTACAGTCCATGGGATCACAAAGAGTAGGACATGACTGAGCAACTTCATTTCACTTTATGACAGAAATAGAAGAGGAACTAAAGAGCCTTTTCATGAAAGTGAAAGAGGGGAGTGAAAAAGTTGGCTTAAAACTCAGCATTCAAAAAACTAAGGTCATAGCATCAGATTCCATCACTTCATGGCAAATAGACGGGGATACCATAGTATCAGTGACAGAGTTTATTTTTCTGGGCTCCAAAATCACTGCAGATGATGAATGCAGCCATGAAATTAACAGATGCTTGCTCCTTGGAAGAAAAGCTATGACCAACCTAGACAGCATATCCAAAAGCAGAGACATTACTTTGCTCACAAAGGTCTGTCTGGTCAAATCTATAGTTTTTTCAGTAGACATGTATTGGGAGAGATGGACTATAAAGAAAGCTGAGTTCCAAAGAATTGATGCTTTTGAACTGTGTGTTGGAGAAAGACTCTTGAGAGTCCCTTTGACTGCAAGGAGATCCAACCAGTCCATCCTAAAGGAAATCTGTTGTGAATAGTCATTGGAAGGACTGATGCTGAAGCTGAAGCTCCAATACTTCGGCCACATGATCTGAAGAGCCAACTTATTAGAAAAGGCACTGATGCTGGGAAACACTGAAGGTAGGAGGAGAAGGGAATGACAGAGAAAGAAATGGTTTGGTGGCATCACTGACTCAGTGGACATGAATTTCAGCAAGCTCCAGGAGTTGTTGATGGACAGGGAAGCCTCATGTGCTGAAGTCTATAGGTTTGCAGAAGTGAACAGCAATAGTCAGAGAACTATCTTTCAAAAGTGAATAAGAAATATAATTTTTTTTCAGACAAGCAAAAGCTGAGGAAATTAATTGCCAGTAGATCTGCCCTGTAAGAAGGATTAAAATGTAGACATTTAGAGATAAGGAAATTCCATAGATTAGACAGTTAGATTTACATATAAAAGAAAAACTTTGGAAAAGGAATTGTTCAGTGGCTAAGCTGTATCCAACTCTTTGTGACCCCTTAAACTGCAACACATCAGGCTTCCCTGTTCCTCACTGAAGGCAAAATTAAAAAAAAAAAAATTCTTTCTGATTGTCTGTGATCTAATAGGAAAATAATGTTAGCTTAACAGTTAACACATTCATCATTTCACATATTTTTGTCTGTGTGTGTGTGAACATTTAAGTTATCTTCTTCACCAAAAAAGTTTAGTTAAAGTAATAAAAGTATTAATGTATTTTATTATTATATCATAAGAGGAAATGAAATGAATAACAATGATTTTATATGTACTAGAAATTATGTATCTTAATGTATTAGCACTATCCCTGAATAGTATAGTATTATTAGAGAATAAACTTAGGCTTGTTGCAAATGTATATTTCAAACTCCAGGGAGTCCACTAAAAAGTTATATAAAACAAGCACAACAGATATGCTAGAGGGGGGAGGAAAAGAAAAAGAAAAAGGGGGGAGAAAAGGAAAAGGAAAATAAAAGAACAAGTGCAATGAAGAAAAACAGTTATAAAAGTTAAAATCCATCTGTATCAATAATTACTTTCATTGTGAATGGTCTAAATTCACCAATTAAAAAGAATGGATGGGGGGAAGGTATAGTTAGGAAGTTTGGGATTGACATGTACACCGCCATATTTAAAATGAGTAGCCAGCAAAGGCCTACTGGAACTCTGCTCAATGTTTTGTGGTAGTATGAATGGAAGGGGAGTTTGTGAGAGAATGGATATAAGTGTATGCCTGAGTCCCTTTGTTGTTTGCCTAAATTATCACAACACTGTTTTTTAATCAAGTATATCCCAATACAAGAAGAAAAATTAAGGAAAAAAAAAAGACCCAACCATTTCATGGTAACAGTATCTATATCTATATCTATATCATCTATATCTAATGTGTTTGTTACTTAGTTATCTCATTGAAAACTGTTTGCTGTGTGCTAAGTCACTCAGTCATGTTCTACTCTTTGCGACTCCATGGAGTATAGCCTGCCAGCCTCCTCTGTCCATGGAATTCTTCAGGCAAGACTATTGGAGTGGGTTGCCATTTCCTCCTCTAGGGGATCTTCCCACCTCAGGGACTGAACCCATGTCTTGCATTAGCAGGTGTTTTCTTTACCACTAACACCACCTGGGGAAAAGGCAATGGCACCTCACTCCAGTACTCTTGCCTGGAAAATCCCATGAACAGAGGAGCCTGGTAGGCTGCAGGCCATGGGGCCGGTAAGAGTCAGGCACGACTAAGCAACGTCACTTTCACTTTTCACTTTCATGCATTGGAGAAGGAAATGGCAACCCACTCCAGTATTCTTGCCTGGAGAATCCCAGGGACAGAGGAGACTAGTGGGCTGCTGTCTATGGGGTCGCATAGAGTTGGACACGACGGAAGCGACTTAGCAGCAGCAGCAGCAGCACCACCACCTGGGAAGTGCCAGTAAAGAGTAAGAATGCTTAATGAAACAAATTCATGCATTCACTAATGAAATACTTCTTTATAGCTTTGTTATCCTTTTTTTCTCTTTTAGTAAAGTACAACCACTAAAATAAATAAAAATATTAATGTTAAAAAAATGAAAACTGACGGATCAAAAATCCAGATCCAACTACATATTGTCTGTGAAGAGATCTACTTTAAATATAAAGACTCAGATTACTATCTAAGCAAAAGAAAGCTAGAATGGTTCAGAAGTCAGACAAAGCAAACTTCAGAACAAGAGAAATTATCAGGGATAAGGATGGACATTGCAAATTGATAAAGGTGTCAGGTATCTAGGAAAATATAGCAATCCTTAATGTGTATACATGTAATGAAATATCTTCAAAATACTTGAGGCAAAAAAAAAAAAGTATTACTGGAAAACCTATCATTTTAGCTGGACATTTCTATACTTTTCTTTAGTGACTGATAATCATGAAGAAAATCAGTAAGGATAAAATTTATCTAAATGACTTAATCAACTTACTGACACTTATAGAATATGCCAAACAACAGCAGAACATTCATATTAAATTCATATAGAACATTCACCAATAGAGAGCATTTCCTGTTCTGTAAAACACATCTTAACCTTAAAAAAATAGATCATACAAAGTATGTTCTCATACCATGATGGAAACAAACTAGAAGTTAATGACAGAAATATCACTGGGAAGTCTCCAAATATTTGAAAGTTGATTAACACTCCTAAACAACATGAATAAGGAGTCTTTAGAAAAATTAGAAGTGATTTTAACCAAATGAAAATGAAGATAAAACAACAAAATTTAAGGAATTAAGAGATGGCAGTCTTTAGAAGGAAATTTATTACAATAATCAAACAAATCAGAAAAGAAAAAAAGACCTCAATTATGTAAGCTTCTACCTTAGGAATCTGGAGAGAGAGAAACGATTTAAGCGAATGGCATACATAGAAAAAAATAATACAAAGTAGAGCAGAAAGCAATGAAATTGAAATCAGGAAAACAATGCAGGAAGTTAATGGAGCCAAAAGTTGATTCTTTGGAAAGATAAAACATTTAGTAAATCTCTAGCCAAGCTAGCAAAATTAAACAGAAAAATCATAGATTTGTGATGAAAGAAATGAATGAGGTATTGTCACTATTGAGGTCATGGCAAAAAGGCTAATAAAGTAATATTTGGAACAATTCTAAGCCCACAGATTTGATAATATATGTAAAATAGGCCAATTCTTTGTAAGGGAGAGCTATCAAAACTAAAACAAAGTCCCATGGACTACTAAAATTATATATATATTAAAGATATTGAATCAATAATAAGTTATCATTTAGATAAAAAGGCACTGTGCCTAGATTGTTTCACTAGTGAATTCTGACAATTATTAAGAGGAGAAACACCAATTATTAATAATATTCTTTAGAACATAGAAACAGAGGGAAGGCTTCTTATTTTATGAGGTTAGCATTACCTTAACACCAAAACTAGACAAAGGTGTTATAAGAAAGAAAACTATAGACGATTAATGTCTCAAGAATCTAAATTAAAAATCTTCAGAATATTGGAAGTTGAATTTAGTAATTTATTTAAAATTATATAGCTCAACTAATTTGGATTTATTCTAGGAATGGCACTATTTGAACATAAATTTGTATTATCCACCATATCAACAGGCTGAAGCAGAAAACCATAAGATCATTCCAATTAACATCAAAGCAGCTTCTGGTAATGGATTAGACTTGAAGATATCAGTATGAACTCATGTTTATACAGGTGGTTACATTTATAGAAATGCTTGTAAATATGAGCTTAAATAAACACATGTATTTTCTTCCTCTGTCAGATTGGAGTGCCTGGATGCAAAGGCAGTCTGATATCAACAAGCTGACCAAGGGCTCAGATCTTGGTTTCTAATACCAATTTCCATTAAAAGGAACCAGGGCTCCTTAGGGAAATGGCTTTATTCTAGGACTAAGGCAATAAATATATAAGATGAGCCCGGAACATCTTGCATTACCAGAAAGTAAGAAAGAGCTATTAAAAAAAAAAATGATAGCATTATCTCTAAATGATATAGGAACAAATTGAGAGAGTTCCAAATAGTCACAACTGGAAAACTATGAGAAGCAAAGTCAAATAGTAGTATTGGATTATAACTCAAAGTATAAAATAAATATCCACAAAATATAATTATATACATATATGATTCAATGAATAAGCTATTAATATTAATGGGGGAGAAGATCTGAATCTCCCTTGCTGAAGAATTCCAAATAACTTATGTAGTTACTATGTCCAGAAAAGGCAATGGCACCTCACTCCAGTACTCTTGCTTGGAAAATCCCATGGATGGAGGGCCCTCATAGGCTGCAGTCCATGGGGTTGCGAAGAGCTGGACATGACTGAAGCGACTTAGCAGCAGCAGCAGCAGCAGGTACTCTGTCCCTAATGAAGGGAACATAAGTCCTAACCCCTTTAGTGTGGGCTCTGCATGGTAACTTCCTTCCAAAGAATAAAGCATAGAAAGGCTTGAAAAAAAAAAGTTTACAGTGGAGAAATTTCATAAACTACTTCATCAGTCATGCAATTGAATCAGTATTGGCCATGGTAACTAATGTTGATAGTATGTACTTTGCTATTATGTGATGAAAATGGTACTTCTATGTCCTTTAAAAAAAATACAAAATCTCAATTTAGTCATGAGAAAAACATCAGAAAAATGCCAAATGAATGACATGCATGCTAAAAAATACCTAGCTAGTACATTTGAAAACTGTCTTGAAAATATGGAAATTCTGAGAAATTATCCCCAGCCAAGAGGAGCTTAAGGAGCCATGACAAGTAAATGGAATATGATATCCTGGATGGGATCCTGGAAAAGAAAGAGATATTAGGTAAAAACTAAGAAACTCTGAAAAGAAGTATGGACTTTAGATCATAATACATCAATCTTGGGTGATTATTTGTGACAAATATAACTTGCCAGTGTATTATATTAATAATTCTTCCTGCTATTACAGTTTCACCCCTTTGTTTCTATGGGGTTCTGCTGGCCCTGAAAAAGTTATCCATATTTGTTTGTTGCTTATTAAATATTATAAAGGGACATCTATTATTCATCAGGCTCTAGATAGGAGGATACCCAACTTTATCTACCTGTGATGGCTGATGATTATGTTCAGCATGAGATGTAGGGAGAGATGCAATGCCCTATCAATTATTATTTATTTCAGCTTACCTACATTACAGCAAACAGCCCAAATACAGGGGCACATTCAGTTGGGCACTTTTAGGATAATTTCCTATCTCTTTTGCTGCCGCCTTTATGTGTCTGAAAACAATCTATTCCCGAACACTATCTTATCTACAGGTGTGACTCAAGACTGTCCCAACATAATGTGATTGAAGATTTCTCATGTCAGTGACTCTTATTCTATTATCCTCTTTCTAACTCAGTTCAGATCTCCCAGGGAAATGGAACCATTGACCAAAAGCCATGTTAACAATGATTTAATGAAATTGCCTGGTTTCTTCTCAGCTCACCATTCCCCAATGCCAGTGCCCAGCCTTTCCCCAACCTTCTTTTCTTCAGAATACCTTCCTGTGTATGCCCATATTGTGCTCAATGGGTTCAGTGCTAGAATTTTAGTCTATGCTTTTAATTACATTTAAATATTCACAACACTGAGATTGCTGTAGCAATACCAGCGAGGGAAATATTATAGTAATTTAGTGCATAGTTCACAAATCTTACATCACTTCTCTATTCCCTTCCTGCTGAAGGTTGAAAGTTCATCATATAATGTTGCTTTGAGTGAATGAGCTAAGATCCTCTGTTTTCTAAATATGGGGCTTTATGTGGTAGGAAGGTCAAAGATTTATCTCAAGCTTATGAGATTTGGAGGACTTTAGGAGAAAAGGAAACTACCCCATTCCTCTTATTTATGAGTGTCTTTGAACCTAAGAAAGGTCTCATTTGTATACATCTAGATAATCTATCTATATATTTAAGGAGTTTCCAAAGCAAGGCAGGGGAATGTAACCTTGAAAATAATATAAAATAGCTGTATTGCAAAATGTTGTAAATATTAGTTAAACACAATGAGACATTTGCTAGGGGCTGAGGAACCAGAAAATTGCAAGCATTTAAGAGAAATATCTCTTACTTTAAATTCACTTGCAGTTCTTTGTGACTGAAAGCTGCTAAAGGAAAACAGAAAACAATAACGGCAGCAACAAAATCCCTCATAAGTTTAATAGCCACCTACTGATTGTAAATGTGAAGAGAGAGGACCTCTCCAAGCACAAAGCTGAAATGTACAGAGATCCACCTTTATTAAAGTCCCTGACCTCTTGCCCACTAATGGACAGGCTCTAAAAATCACACACAGCAACACTTCGCAATGTTGTTTTTAGACCTTAATTTTCACTTCCTGGAATCAAGCCTTTGTCCTAGCCTTCAAAATGTTTTCATTGGGTTTTTTCTAATCCTGATTTCTTTCAGTCAAAATTATGTTATTATTCAAAAGGAAACAAACAAAAAAGCTCATAAAGAAATTTTTAATAATCCAAGATTGAATATCCTGGCCAATTTGACCCTAGAAATACCTGTTGTCCATTTCCCTTCCTTTCTGAAAGCCTGATTTTTCAGTTATTAAAAAATAAAAAGTATTTTGCAATGATATGAAGCGGAAGTCAGAATTTGTTTTTGAGATGACTTTACAACTGCAGCTGTATTTATAAAGGAACCTAGTAGAGTATGCAGAGAAAGTGGAGGAGCATGTCATATAATAAATTTGGAAATTAAGTCCTCTTAGCACCTGTTTCAAGAGATGTACACTTGTAGTTGTTTACTCATGTGTATATAGGCTGTGTATTACTAAGACATATTATATATATTGAAAAGGAGGATAAAATCAGAATTGAGTTGGTTTACCAACTGCTGATGCCATGATCCTGGACTTGAGCTTACAGAACTATGGGAAAACAAATATTTGTTGTTTAAGCCATCCAACGTGCTATATTTTGTTCTAGAATCCCTAACAAACTAGCAAAATACCTAAAATAAAGTTAACAGATAAAATGCATTATGTCCAACTAAATATTCATATTAAACAATGTTTTTTGTTTGTTTCTTTAAGTATTAGGATTTCTCACGCAATATTTAGGACATTCTTATAGCCCAAAAAGTTGAAGAAGGAAGTAGCAACCTACTCCACTGTTCTTGCCTGAAGAATCCCATGAACAGAGGAGCCTTGCAGGCTCCATGAAGTTGCAAAGAATCAGGCATAACTGAATGACTAATACTACTAACACTGCAACACAAAAGGTAGCTGTTTATATAAATCTAAATTTAACTGGGTAAACTATATTTTATTTGTTGAGTCTGGCAATCAAAATCTATGGAGAAGGCTTCACAGAGGAGATGCCATTGAAACTAGAAAACAAAAGATTAAAAAACATATATATGTAATATACATATATATATATTGGTGGGAGTATAAGTGCACTGAGGCCAGAGAAATCAAATGAGCAGATCCTCAGAAAATTTTCAATAACATTCTCTACTATGTTTATACTATTGCAAGTGTTTATACTATTGCAATCTTTTTAAGTATTTAAAAGTGACAATTTAATTAGATATGGAAGACCTAGTACCGTCTAGATATGGAAGACCTAGCTACCGTCTATCATTCAATGATTTCTAAACCTGGGAGCTTTAAAAAGTGCATCAGTTTTGGAGAGCTTACCTAAAGTGATGGATCACTAATTTAAAGTGACTAAAAACAGGTAATTAGCTCAATTGAAACACATCTTACACCCATAAACCAAACTGAACGGACCGAGATCTGTTCCCTGGACTGTCTCTTTACATGAAAGTGAAACCTTAATAAACCCTCTGCTGAAGAGAAGGTCATGTTATAATGGCCCCCTAGGAATCATATCTATACCTTTAATTTTTTAAAAATAAAACTGGATCAGAAATATTTTAACATTTTCTTAATAGGCTGAATTTAAATCAGGATGAATATAAATATGATAACACTTTTCCTCTTAGCCAAATTTTAGAATAATCTCATAATGCTCTATCCATTTTGTTAGGGAGGTAAACATAAATAGAAAAGCACAAATATTTGCTTACAAGTTTAAAACTATTGTTCCTTCATAGCAGAGGAACCCTTTAATCTTGATAAAGCCACATGCTACAGATGGGACACTACTCAAAATGAATGTTCTACAACTCAGTGTCTGTTCAACTATTGCTTGCAGAATTTACTCTGTCTGAAAGATATTTTATAGCTTATATATTAAAATTCAGAGGAGGTCAGCTGGTAGGAAGGGAAATGTGAATAACTGTTCTGTTGGAAGATAAAGAAATTGGCTGACAGTAATGAACATCTATGTCTATTTTTCAAAGACACTGGGCTGAGAGGGGAATATTACAATTCACCATCATAGAGGATAAGTAAGAGTAGAAATGACAAGTTGAGACCAGGAAGACAGTATGTAGGAGAAAATCCACGTCAAGTTTAAGAGTTAAGGGGATATACATAGTAAGACACATACATTAAGACTGGATACATTGGGGCCATTCACATTACCCTGGCACTATCACTTAAGAGTCTCCTTTCCTTTAGTAAATAAATTTATTATCTTTGAAGGAGACTTCTTGACTCACGCTGCTGGGACTTGTAATCTCAATGGTTTCTCCTTTAGCCCTGAGAATGGGTGTGAGAAACAAGTAAGCCAATCAGAATAACACATGCTTGTGGTCAGTTTGGCTCAAGGATGCGAAAGGATATATGCCACGTCAAGCAAACATCTCCTGGGAATTTTTTATATGGCCCCTCTGATAAAGAAGGCATTTCTCCCTTGAATAGCAAGGTGTAAGGCTGTGACCTCAGAGCTGTCAGTAACTATGATTCTTGCAATGAGCAGAGGCCCCATAATTGAAGCCAACACACATTCAGAATATGGGGAAAGAAAGGCGTATCTGTTCAGTTCAGTTCAGTTGTTCAGTCGTGTCGGACTCTTTGCGACCCCATGAATCGCAGCACGCAAGGCCTCCCTGTCCATCACCAACTCCTGGAGTTCACTCAGACTCACATCCATCGAGTCAGTGATGCCATCCAGCCATCTCGTCTTCTGTTGGTCCCTTCGCCTCCTGCCTCCAATCCCTCCCAGCATCAAAGGCTTTACCAATGAGTCAACTCTTTGCATGAGGTGGCCAAAGTACTGCAGTTTCAGCTTTAGCATCGTTACTTCCAAAGAAATCCCAGGGCTTATCTCTTTCAGAATGGACTGGTTGTATCTCCTTGCAGTCCAAGAGGCCTCCCTGTCCATCACCAACTCCTGGAGTTCACTCAGACTCACATCCATCGAGTCAGTGATGCCATCCAGCCATCTCGTCTTCTGTTGGTCCCTTCGCCTCCTGCCTCCAATCCCTCCCAGCATCAAAGGCTTTACCAATGAGTCAACTCTTTGCATGAGGTGGCCAAAGTACTGCAGTTTCAGCTTTAGCATCGTTACTTCCAAAGAAATCCCAGGGCTTATCTCTTTCAGAATGGACTGGTTGTATCTCCTTGCAGTCCAAGGGACTCTCAAGAGTCTTCTCCAACACCACAGTTCAAAAGCATCAGTTCTTTGGTATTCAGCCTCCTTCACAGTCAAACTCTCACATCCATACATGACCAGTGGAAAAACCATAGCCTTGACTAGATGGACCTTGTCAGCAAAGTAATGTTTCTGCTTTTGAATATACTATCTAGGTTGGTCATAACTTTTCTTCCAAGGAGTAAGCGTCTTTTAATTTCATGGCTGCAGTCACCATCTGCAGTGATTTTGGAGCCCCCCAAAATAAAGTCTGACAGTGTTTCCACTGTTTCCCTATCTGTTTCCTTTGAAGTGATGCGACCAGATGCCATGATCTTCATTTTCTAAATGTTGAGCTTTAAGCCAGCTTTTTTCACTGTTCTCTTTCACTTTCATCAAGAGGCTTTTTAGCTTCTCTTCCCTTTCTGCCATAAGGGTGGTCTCATCTGCATATCTGAAGTGATTTATATTTCTCCTGGCAATCTTGATTCCAGCTTGTGTTTCTTTCAGTCCAGTGTTTCTCATTATGTGCTCTGCATATAAGTTTAATAAGCAGGGTGACAATATACAGCCTTGATGGACTCCTTTTCCTATTTGGAACCAGTCTGTTGTTCCATGTCCGGTTCCGACCGTTGCTTCCTGACCTGCATACAGATTTCTCAGGAGGCAGGTCAGGTGATCTGGTATTCCCATCCCTTTCAGAATTTTCCACAGTTTATTGTAATCCACACAGTCAAAGGCTTTGGCATAGTCAGTAAAGCAGAAATAAATGTTTTTCTGGAACTCTCTTGCTTTTTTGATGATCCAGTGGATGTTGGGAATTTGATCTCTATTTTCTCTGTCTTTTCTAAAACCAGCTTGAGCGTGTGGGAGTTCACAGTTTATGTAGTGCTGAAGCCTAGCTTGGAGAATTTTGAGCATTACTTTACTAGTATGTGAGATGAGTGCAATTGTGCGGTAGTTTGAGCATTCTTTGGCATTGCCTTTCTTTGGGATTGGAAGGAAAACTGACCTTTTCCAGTCCTGTGGTAAGGCTGAGTTTTCCAAATTTGCTGGCATATTGAGTGCAGCACTTTCACAACATCATCTTTCAGGATTTGAAATAGCTCAACTGGAATGCTATCACCTCCAATGCCTTTGTTTGCAGTGATGCTTCCTAAGGCCCACATGACTTCACTTTCCAGGATGTCTGGCTCTAGATTAATGATCACACATACATGATTATCTGGGTCATGAAGATCTTTTTTGTACAGTTTTTCTGTGTATTCTTGCCACCTCTTCTTAATATCTTCTGCTTCTGCTGGGTCCATAACATGTCTGTTCTTTATCAAGCCCATCTTTACTTGAAATGTTCCCTTGGTATCTCTAATTTTCTTGAATAGATTTCTAGTCTTTTCCATTCTGTTCTTTTCCTCTATTTCTTTGTATTGATCACTGAAGAAGGCTTTCTTCTCTCTTCTTGCTATTCTCTGGAACTCTACATTTAGATTCTTACATCTTTCCTTTTCTTCTTGGCTTTTCACTTCTCTTCTTTTCAGAGCTATTTGTAAGGCCTCTCAAGACAGCCATTTTGGTTTTTTTGTATTTCTTTTCCATGGGGATGGTCTTAATCCCTGTTTCCTGTACAATGTCATGAACCTTATTCCATAGTTCATCAGGCACTCTATCTATCAGATCTAGGCCCTTAAATCTATTTCTCACTTCCACTGCATAATCATAAGGGATTTGATTTAGGTCATACTTGAATGTTCTAGTGGTTTTCCCTACTTTCTTCAATTTCAGTCTGAATTTGGTAATAAGGAGTTCATGATCTGAGCCACAGTCTGCTCCTGGTCTTGTTTTTATTGATTATATAGAGCTTCTGCATCTTTGGCTGCAAAGAATATAATCAGTCTGATTTTGGTGTTGACCATCTGGTGATGTCCATGTGTGGAGTCTTCTCCTGTGTTGTTGGAAGAGGATGTTTGCTATGACCAGTGCATTTTCTTGGCAAAACTCTCTTAGCCTTTTCCCTGCTTCATTCCACATTCCAAGGCCAAATTTGCCTGTTATTCCAGGTGTTTCTTGACTTCCTACCTTTGCATTCCAGTCCCCTATATTGAAAAGAACATCATTTGGGTGTTAGTTCTAAAAGGTCTTGTAGGTCTTCATAGAACCGTTCAACTTCAGCTTCTTAAGCATTACTAGTTGGGGCATAGACTTGGATTACCATGATACAAAATGGTTTGCCTTGGAAATGAACAGAGATCATTCTGTCATTTTTGAGATTGCATCCAAGTACTGCCTTTCAGACTCTTTTGTTGACCATTATGGCTACTCCATTTCTTCTGAGGGATTCCTGCCTGCAGTAGTAGATATAATGGTCATCTGAGTTAAATTCACCCATTCCAGTCCATTTTAGTTCTCTGATTCCTAGAATTTCAACGTTCACTCTTTCCATCTCTTGTTTGACCACTTCCAATATGCCTTGATTCATGGATCGTGGATGCATGGGCTCAGGAGGGCCTAGAGGAGCTATCCCACACTGAAGGTCAGGAAGGGTGGTGATAAGGAGATACCCCTCATCCAAGGTAAGGAACAGCGGCTGTGCTTTGCTGGAGCAGCAGTGAAGAGATACCTCTCCCTCGAGGTAAGAGAAACCCAAGTAAAGTGGTAGGTGTTGCAAGAGGGCATCAGAAAGCAGACACACTGAAACATTACTCACAGAAATCTAGTCAATCTAATCACACTAGGACCACAGCCTTGTCTAACTCAATGAAACTAAGCCATGTCTGTGGGGCAACCCAAGATGGGCGGGTCATGGTGGAGAGGTCTGACAGAATGTGGTCCACTGGAGAAGGGAATGGCAAACCACTTTAGTATTCTTGCCTTAAGAACCCCATGAATAGTATGAAAAGGCAAAATGATAGGATACTGAAAGAGGTACTCCCCAGGTGCCCAATATGCTACTGGAGGTCAGTGGAGAAATAACTCCAGAAAGTAAGAAGGCATGGGGATGAAGCCACAGCAAAAACAATACCCAGCTGTGGATGTGACTACTAACAGAAGCAAGGTACAATGCTGTAAAGAAAGGCATATAGCCTATTCCATGTATCTTTTTCTCCTTCTCTCTGTCCCTGTATCTTCTTATGCACATACACACACACACACACACACACACACACAAGCACCTGCACATGCACAATTGGTGAATCTTGTTTGGTTGACCTTCTTGAGGACTCCCTTGCAGCTCAGTTGGTAAAGAATCTGCCTGCAATGCAGGAGATCCCGGTACAATTCCTGAGTTGGGAAGATCTGCTATAGAAGGGATAGGCTACCCACTTTAGTATTCCTGGGCTTACCATGTGGCTTAGCTGGTAAAGAATCTGCCTGTAATTTGGGAGACCTCGGTTCAATGCCTGAGTTGAGAAGATCTGAGAAGGGAAAAGCTACCCAATCCAGTATTCTGGCCTGGAGAATTCCATGGATAGTATAGTCCATGGGGTTGCAAACAGTCTGACACGACTGAGCAAATTTCACTTTCACTTTTCTTGAGGGCTCTCCTTGTGACTGGGTGTGTGTGTATGTGTAAACATGCTTGCTCATATATGGTCAAGTTAAATGGGCCAACTGATTATCCTTTTGGCTTGAATGGGTTTGTGTTTAATTCTGACACTAACAACCAAGAAAAGTCTTGACTGGTTCTGAAGACTGGCTTTACTTTTAGGTGGTCATAAATTTATTTGAATCCTGCCACATGACATTCCAGTTGACTTCCAGTTATTACAAGGAAGGAAAGGTTTATCTCAATAGCTTTCCTTCTGTATATGGAGTCATTTTTCCTTGAGTTTCTACCTTTAGCTCCAGTAAAACAGAACGTAATGTTGCAAGGATTGGATGAGGAATGGATATTCAATGAACTGCAGATTGTTCTTTCTAAAACATTATCATGCACAACTGAGCCTGCCTGTTTGTGGTCTGTTAAGGATGCTTGGAATATTACCATATTTGGATCATTGCTCAAGCTTCAGTTACTACCTTGAAATTTACTCTTTCCTCCTCTACTCTTGACTGAATTCTTTCTAATTTACAATACTTTTCCTAGGGCTTCTCAAAATAAGGAATTATTTTCAATCAATCTATATCCAGTTGCTTATCTTTGAAGGATATTGTATTCTTATCATCTTCTTCAATTAAGTATGTACCATTTTTCATAAACCAAGGAAAGGATAAATTGTCTTTTAAAACTAGCCTCTAATTATTTCCCCATGCGTGATTATTGTGAATTTGAAGTTTAAGTGAAAATTGCATGTGGGAGGAATAGTCACATAGACCATAAAAGACAGCAATCCAGCAGGATCAGAAGCTCTAACATCCTGATATTCTTTTGGAGAGACAAGCCATTGAAGTAGAAGGTGAGATGAAGCAGAGAAGAATGCACATTTATTTATAATTATTCCTAGATTCTACATGACTTACTGAATTTTATACTTTCTTTACTCTTCACTCTGCATGAGCTTGGTTTTTGACTGAAACATTGCCGTTTTTAATTTTTAATTTAGCTTATTTTTTTAAAGGACTTCTGCCTTTCAGAAACGCAATTAGATTTTTCCAGGACATCTGTCAGTCAAGAAGGAAAACAGCATTTCCAGTGCACATACACGGAACTGGAATCTTAATCTAAGGCGGAACCTTGGGGGGTTCCACAGAAACAACACATCATGTTCATCTGGGTTTGCTAATTGGAGAGAATTGGTCATTCAGCGGCAGTTAGAAGAAATTTCTCACCCAGATATCAGCAGTTATCCTCTCAGCCCAAATGACAGGTGGTAAGAATGCCATCTTCTTGGCCCAGGATCTTGGCTTCTACATCTATGAAGATACTTCCCATCAGACTTCTTGGAGTATTCATAGTACTGCAGGCTTCAGTGTTATTGAGAGGATTGGACCCTGTTTGCTGTCTGTCAGGCCTTGCTCCTTTCTTAGTCAATGCATCTTTAATCTCCTTTCACCAAGCTCTGTTCAATTAAACAAATAGAATATAGAGTCAAACAAAAAGGATATATGCATTCCATTGTTTGAGATACACACACATATTTAGACTCTTGCTAGGCTCTGAGGAAATAAAGTAGTGCAGAAAAATCCTGTAAACTTAGGAAAACAGAAACAAACAAACCTTGCTTATAATTAAGGCATAAAAACTCTAACCAAGCTGGCCTCTGGAGTACTATTTTCACGATGGTCTTTCTCACTAAACTCTAAGTTCCTTGAGGTCAGGAGCTTTGTTTTATTCACATGGTCATTCTAAACAGACTTGCAATACATGCTTGCCAACTGGCTAAGAAAATAATACTGACATACTCTAAAGCTACAGCCTCATGGTTGAAAGAAGAGAGAACTTCAAAAAAATTTATTTATTTTAACTGGAGGATTATTACTTTACAATATTGTGATGGCTTTGGCCATATATCAGCATGAATCAGCCATAGGGATACATGCCCCACCCCCACTTCTCCTGAACTGTCCTGCACCTCCCTCCAAACCCCATCCCTTCAGGTTGTCACAGAGCACTGGCTCTGGGTGTCCTGCTTCATGCTTCAAACTTGCACTGGTCATCCGTTCTATATATGGTAATGTCCATGTTTTAATGCTATTCTCTCAAATCATCCCGCCCTCTCCTTCTCCAACAGAGTCCAGAAGTCTATTCTTTATGTCTGTGCCTCCTTTGCTGCCCTATACGTAGGATCATTGGTGCCATCCTTCCAGATTCCATATATATGCATTATTATATAGTATTTGTCTTTCTCTTTCTGACTTAACACTGTACGATAGGCTCTAGGTTCAGACACGTCATTAGAACTGATTCAAATGTGTGTTTTTGTTTTTGTTTTTTTGTAGCTGAGAAATATTCCACTGTTTATATGTACCATAACTTCCTTATCTTTTCATCTGTCAATGACCATCTAGGTTGCTTACATGTCCTAGCTATTGTAAATAGCGCTGCAATGGACATTAGGGTATATGTGTCTCTTTCAATTCTGGTTTCCTCGGTGTATATGCCAAGCAATGGAATTGCTGGGTCATATGGCAGTTCTATTCCCAGTTTTTAAAGGAATCTCTGTTCTCCATAGTGACTCTACCAATTTGCATTCCCACCAACAGTGTAAGAGGGTTCCCTTTTCTCTGCACTCTGAAGGAAGAGGAAACTTTTAATTGATGAAGACCTCTGGATTATTAAAGTCATCAAATAGTGTTGAGGGAAATTCTAGGCTATTTCAATGTAAAGAATGTGTCAGAGGCATAGCTACTAACCCAGACTAAATAGTTTGCCTGGATTTCAGTTTCTGTTGTGACCCAAGGCCTGGAGGATTTCCCCACCCCACCCCCACAAAGTCTCCACAAGCACCTCTCACCATGCACAGCTTTGTAAGACCCTAATCCCAAAGCATTTTTTATCCTGGCTGTTATTGTGCTAAATCTTAACTTCAAGGTTTTTACTGCTGAGTTGGAGTTCTGTTGACATTATACAGACTTAGCCTTCGTAGGAAGGAGACATTCTTATCTTGCTTGCATTACATGCCTGACCACACACTGCAAAGACCTCAGCCATAAGGAAGAACTCCTACATTTTGTGACAGTTGCATGTAACATTGACAGGAATCCTGCAAACACACACACACACACGCACACACACACACGCACTCACTATATTTCATCAAAATTGAAAATTTGTATTTTTATAAGTTGCATAAAAGTAAAATAAATTTCAAAGTTAAATATACATTCCCCATTCTTTTAAATAAGCTGTAGTATAAATTTATCCATAAAATAACATTTGAGTTGTATGTGACAATCTACATTTTAGTAGAAACCTCTTGACATCTAAAGACTAAAGTGTCTTGGGAAGTTGACATTTATGGGAAGCATCACAGGGACACACGATTTCTCATAACCCACAAGATTCGTGTTTGACAGCTTTATGATGGACATAATTTTGAGGCACATAGAGCACCAGTGCTTTATTTGCATTTCTTTTTTGGTTAAACTTGTAGTTATCTTTTCCCCTCAATAATTGGAATACATACCAATGAAAGTATAAAGAAAAATATCTGAAATATGAAACAAAATCTCATAATACATTTAGTGTATAGCCTTCCACAAAGTATTGTTTAGGCATAACATCCCCTATGGCCTATTGAAAATATGATATATTCCTGAGATTTGTCCGTTTCTATCCCCTAAATTTTTTGAAAGATTGTGAGAGTTTGTGTTCTGTTCTATTACATACTAACATAATACATTTTTGTCTCAATGCTATAACCATTAAGTGTCTTCTGAAGACAGTAGGGATATAAGCATTTAACTTTAAGTAGCTACGTTCAAGTAGCAACCTTGCAATAAATGGGTGGATGTGTTCAAGCAAATCTAAGTTGGTAAATTCCCAGGCAATGATGAATTTATCTGAACTCATTCCCCATCCAACAGTTGGCATGTGTGTTGTGATGTGGATTGTAAAAGGCATCTTTTTAAGTTTCAGTATGAAAAAAACAAACAAACAAACCAGAAATATGTGTCACAGAATTAAAGAAATGATAGATCAAAGAAATGCTTGTTATTAATATTAACCTAAATATCCCCAAATCCTCCTAGTCTATAACTATCAACTGGAGGATTTTGGCATATATAACTAGTGAATGTCTATGGGATTAAGATGGTCGGCAAAGGCACAGGTGAGAAAGTGACCTGCATGCAGAGAATCATGAACTGAGTGGGAGCCATTGAAGTGAAAGTGAAAGTTGCTCAGTTATGTCCAACTCTTTGTGACCCCGTGGACTATACAGTCTCCGGAATTCTCCAGGCCAGAATACTGGAGTGGAAAGCCGTTCCCTTCACCAGGGGATCTTCCCAACACAGGGATCAAACCTAAGTTTCCCATATTGCAGGTGTATTCTTGCCCAGTAGAGCCACAAGGGAAGCTCTGAGTAGGAGCCAAGCAGTGTATATTCTAGGCAGGGAATCATCAGAGTAAAGGCTACAGAGTGGAAATAAATGTGGCATTTTCCAGAAGTGAAAGAAAGACCCTGTGGTGAAGACTTTCTGGAGCAAAGATGAGAGAGACACTGATTTAAGTTATAAAGAAGGAATTATGAGTTTGAAGGCCATATTCTACATATTCTAATCTCCATAAGGAATCATTAAGCATACTCAACTTGATCAACTTAAGCATACTCAACAAATATTAAAAGGAACAATAATTCTCAAGAAAGTGGCAAGGTCAATATCAAGATTTATTGCTGTGTGCATTTTCTTTTCTCTACTTCAGTACTCACGTCCCACGAAGATTACTTTCGTGAATTAGATCCAGATGTCACAAAAGGATGATCTAGAGTAAGCTCACCTTGTGAACCCAGGCTAATTCATGTAATCTTTGACTAGAAGCTTCTTAAGTGCATTCATATTTATATTTCATTTAGTTTCAGGTCTTTCTTTTGAAATTGTGATTATGTTATTGCTAAGTTTGAGCATGCCCTCTAAAGGAGAGCAACATGGAGAAATACAACATCAGAACTTGAGGAGTAAGGAACCAGTATCATTACTGGATGAATTATTTCAAGATGGCCTCAAGTGATACTTTCTGGAATAACATGTCTTTGGTGGCAAATACTGCACACCTGATCAATCCATCCCATAGTCAAAATTCAACTGAGTTTCTTGCTTTCAGAAGACACATTTCCAACTTCAAAGAACGTGTGCTATGATGGCATCTATGCCTCCAAACATTTTATGCCAAAAGTGAGATGCCAGTACTTCAGTGTTCAGCCTCCACTGACTCTATCTGTGAACTCAAGTGTCCTCGTTTTCTCTGGTGACATAAAATTCCAAGCCAAGGACCACATGCATATTTTGAATTCTATTTTTTAATTAAAATTTACTTCTTCCCTAACATTATGTCATAAATATGACTACCTAGTAGTTATTAGCCATTACTAACATGTTTTTTTTAAAAGAAATCTCACCTTGAGTCAAGACATAAAGAAATACAAGTATCTAAATGCAATGTAGTGTTTCCTCATTAAACTTAAATGGTTTTAAATAACTTCTTGACTTAATCTTGATTTCCTTTCCAATTCTGGGGTGCAAAACACCTTCAACTACTTTTTCATGAGGACAATTATTCAGGATCTCATAGTACATGCTGCTGTAAGAACATGAAGAGAGTTAAATAGGCACTCACACTGACCTTGAGTAGTTTATGATCTAAGTAGAACATTATGATGCAGAAATATATTTCAGGGAATGCATTAGAGACCTTACATTACTTATGCGTTTAAATTATGTGTGAGCAAAAAGGTAAGGGAATTTAATTCAGTGATGAAGAAGGAAAGAACTTCAGTTTGCGGGAAAGCATCAAAGATTAGCAATGAGCTTGGGAAGACTATTGAAGGATAAGGTGTTTTAGAAGTACTTTTCTAGAAAGAAAATAGTTTCAGTGAATTGAATTTAGAAATTTCAAGCATGGACATTTATCTTAGGACAAATCTTGGGGGCAGATAGCAGATAGCTGAAGGATGTTGTTCATGAATATATTGGCCAAGAAAACAATGTGATGGAACTATATGAGTTTGGGTCAGCTATGGACATATTTACCAGGGAGGCTAGACTCAAACCACATGTTAAAGAATATACAGAAAATGGACCATTGTAGAAAATAAAGAGGGGTCATTAAATAAGATCATTAAAGAGCATATATATTTAGAGAGACTTAGTGAAATGTATAAATTTAAACTGGGAGATTGAGATTCATAAAGACTACAGATAGGTCTGTGTAATTGTCCCATTTTAAAGTAAAAATTCTGGTAAGAAGCTAGGAAGTATGCCACTGGAATGTACTTCTGGTCTGGATGTCTATTGCCTGTAAGACCATATTATTGCCAACTTCCTTTTTGTCCCTCTCATCCCTTCTTCCATGTAGTGTGTCTTCTTCAAGATGGAAGTAACACTCCCATGTTCTGAATTACAGAATGTGCTCTGGTTTGTACCTGGTTTCCAAAACACTGTTATACACAAATTCAACCAGTGACAGTCATCAGCTAGTACCCTACATGCATGTCTGCTAAGTTGCTTCAGATGTGTCTGACTCTTCATGACTCTATGGACTGTAGCCCGCCATGCTCCTTTGTCCATGGGATTCTTCAGGCAAGAATACTTGAGTGGATTGCCATTTCCTCCTCCAGGAGATCTTCCCTACTCAGGGACTGAACTATGTCTCTTATGTTTCCTGCATTGGCAGATGGCTTTTTTTTTTTTTTTTAACCACAAACAGCACCTGGGAAGCCCCTGAGAACCTAAGATTCATCCAAATAAAACTAGGTGAACAGGCTGAGGTCAAAATTTCTGTTTTCACAATGATTGGTCTTGCTGTTCCCAAAGATAAATACATTGTGATTTATAGCTAGAATTTTTACAGCCTACTCAGATCATCTAAACTTAAAGAGCAAACAAATTCAAATGCTGTTTCTAATGCTTTACATCTTTTTTTTTTCAGTGTTAGTTCTGAAAGGTCTTGTAGCTCTTCATAGAACTGTTCAACTTCAGCTTCTTCAGCATTACTAGTTAAGGCATAGACTTGGATTATCGTGATATTGAATGGTTTGCCTTGGAAACCAACAGAAATCATACTGTTGGTTTTGAGATTGCATCCAAGTACTGCATTTCAGACTTTTGTTGACCATGATGGCTACTCCATTTCTTCTGAGGGATTCCCGCCTGCAGTAGTAGGTATAATGTTCATCTGAGTTAAATTCACCCATTCCAGTCGATTTTAGTTTGCTGATTTCTAGAATGTCAACGTTCACTCTTTCCATCACTTGTTTGACCACTTCCAATTTACTTTGATTCATAGAACTGACATTCCAGGTTCCTATGCAATATTACTCTTTATAGCATTAGACCTTGCTTCTATCACCAGTCACATCCACAGCTGGGTATTATTTTTGCTTTGGTTCCATCCCTTCATTCTTTCTGGAGTTATTTCTCCACTGACCTCCAGTAGCATATTGGGCACCTACTGACCTGGGGAATGCCTCTTTCAGTATCCTATCATTTTACCTCTTCATACTGTTCATGGGGTTCTCAAGGCAAGAATACTAAAGTGGTTTGCCATTCCCTTCTCCCGTGGACCACATTCTGTCAGACCTCTCCACCATAACCCACCCTTCTTGGGTGGCCCCGCAGACATGGCTTAGTTTCATTGAGTTAGACAAGGCTGTGGTCCTAGTGTGATTAGACTGACTAGATTTCTATGAGTAATGTTTCAGTGTGTCTGCCCTCTGATGCCCTCTTGCAACACCTACCATTTTACTTGGGTTTCTCTTACCTTGGAGGTGGGGTATCTCTTCACCACTACTCCAGCAAAGCACAGCCGCTGTTCCTTACCTTGGATGGGGTATCTCCTTACCACCGCCCTTCCTAACCTTCAGCATGAGATGGCTGCTGTAGACCCTCCTGCACCCTGGCAGCCACCACTCCTTGGACATGGGTTTGCTCCTCCCAGCCACCCCTGGCCTTGGGCGTGGGGTTGCTCCTCCCAGTCGCTTCTCTGGCCTCAGGCACGGGGTTGCTCCTTCTGGCTGCCACTGCTGGCCTTGGGTGCTTCCCCTGGCCTTGGATGCGGGGTGGATCCTCCCAGCTGTCACTTCCAACCTCATACGTGTGGTAGCTCTTCTCGGCCATTCCTGTGCTGTCGCAGCCTGGCACTCTAGGCCTCTGTCCCTGACCTTGGACGTGGGGTAGCTCTTGGCCGCACTTAGTGCACTGGCTGCTGCAGGAAATTTCATTATAGCAGAATGGAATGCAAAATTAGGAAGTTGAGAAACAGCTGGAGTAACAGGAAAATTTGACCTTGGAATGCAGAACGAAGCAAGGCAAAGACTAATAGAGTTTTTCCAAGATAATGCACTGGTCATAGCAAACATCCTCTTCCAAAAGCACAGGAGAAGACTCTACACATGGACATCACCAGATGGTCAACACCAAAATCAGATTGATTATATTCTTTGCAGCCAAAGATGGAGAAGCTCTATACAGTCAACAAAAACAAGACCAGGAGCAGACTGTGGCTCAGATCATGCACTCCTTATTACCAAATTCAGACTTAAATTGAAGAAAGTAGGGAAAACCTCTAGAACATTCAAATATGACCTAAACCAAATCCCTTATGATTATACAGTGGAAGTAAGAAATAGATTTAAGGGCCTAGATCTGATAGAGTGCCTGATGAACTATGGAATAAGGTTCATGATATTTTACAGGAGCAGGGATCAAGACCATCCTCATGGAAAAGAAATGCAAAAAAGCAAAATTGCTGTCTGGGGAAGCCTTACAAATAGCTGTGAAAGAAGAGAAGTGAAAAGCCTTGGAGAAAAGGAAAGATATAAACATCTGAATGCAGAGTTTCAAAGAAGAGCAAGAAGAGATAAGAAAGCCTTCTTCAGTGATCAATACAAAGAAATAGAGGACAAGAACCGAATGGAAAAGGCTAGAGATCTCTTCAAGAAAATTAGAGATACCAAGGAACATTTCATGCAAAGATGGGTTCGATAAAGGACAGAAATGGTATGGACCTAACAGAAGCAGAAGATATTAAGAAGAGGTGGCAACAATACACAGAAGAACTGTACAAAAAGAATCTTCATGACCCGGATAATCATGATGGTGTGATCACTCATCTAGAGCTAGACATGCTGGAAAGTGAAGTCAAGTGGGCCTTGGAAAGCATCACTATGAACAAAGCTAATGGAGGTGATGGCATTTCATTTGAGCTATTTCAAATCTTGAAAGATGATGTTGTGAAAGTGCTGCACTCAATATGCCAGCAAATTTGGAAAACTCAGCAGTACCACAGGACTGGAAAAGGTCAGTTTTCCTTCCAATCCCAAAGAAAGGCAATGCCAAAGAATGCTCAGACTACGGAACAATTGCACTCGTCTCACACACTAGTAAAGTAATGCTCAAAATTCTCCAAGCCAGGCTTCAGCAATACATGAACCGTGAAATTCCAGATGTTCACGCTGGTTTTAGAAAAGGCAGAGGAACCAGAGATAAAATTGAAAACATCTGCTGGATCATGGATAAAGCACAAGAGTTCTAGAAAAACATCTATTTCTGCTTTTTTGACTATGCCAAAGCCTTTGACTGTGTGGATCACAATAAACTATGGAAAATTCTGAAAGAGATGGGAATACCAGAGCACCTGACCTGCCTCTTGAAAAATCTGTATGCAGGCCAGGAAGCAACAGTTAGAAGTGGACATGGAACAACAGACTGGTTCCAGACAGGAAAAGGAGTATGTCAAGGCTGTATATTGTCACCCTGCTTATTGAACTTATATGCAGTGTACATCATGAGAAATGCTGGGCTGAAAGAAACACAAGCTGGAATCAAGATTGCCAGGAGAAATATCAATCACCTCAGATATGCAGATGAGACCACCCTTATGGCAGAAAGTGAATAGGAACTAAAAAGCCTCTTGATAAAAGTAAAAGAGGGGATTGAGATTGAAGATGCTGATTTAAAGCTCAACATTTAGAAAAGTAAGATCATGGCATCTGGTCCCATCACTCCATGGGAAACAGATGGGGAAACAGTGGAAACAGTGTCAGACTTTACTTTTTTGGGCTCCAAAATCACTGCAGATGGTGATTGCACCTTGAAATTAAAAGACACTTACTCCTTGAAAGAACAGTTAGGACTAACCTAGATAGTATATTCAAAAGCAGAGACATTACTTTGCAGACTAAGGTCCGTCTAGTCAAGGCTATGGGTTTTCCAGTAGTCATGTATGAATGTGAGAGTTGGACTGTGAAGAAGGCTGAGTGCCGAAGTATTGATGCTTTTTAACTATGGTGTTGGAGAAGCATCTTGAGAGTACCTTGGACTGCAAGGAGGTCAAACCAGTCCATTCTGCATGAGATCAGCCCTGTGATTTCTTTGGAGGAATGATGCTAAAGCTGAAACTCCAGTACTTTGGCCACCTCATGCGAAGAGTTGACTCACTGGAAAAGACTTTGATGCTGGGAGGGATTGGGGGCAGGAGGAGAAGGGGACAACAGAGGATGACATGGCTGAATGGTGTCACTGACTCAATGGACGTGGGTCTGAGTGAACTCAGGGAGTCCGTGATGGACAGGGAGACCTGGCGTGCTGTGATTCACGGGGTCGCAAAGAGTCGGACACGACTGAGCGATTGAACTGAACCTAATGCTTTACATTTAAGAAATCATCTCTCTGTTTTAAAGCCCAACTCACCCTTTCATATAGAGCCCCCACGGAATATTTTATTTGACAATTACAAATCCCTCCTATGAAAACCCCTCCTCTGCCTGCCTGAGTCTGTTCTACTCAGAACTTTGAATAAAATCTGATCAACAAAGTTCACATGAAACTTTAGAGAGGTAACTGAGCCTTAATCTTTACTATATCTTCCCTAGCAGTAGTGTGCACATAGGAAGGGGATTGTTCATGTTTAATCAGTTAGATTCATTTAGATATGTGTGCTGTCTGCCTGAGATTTTACTAATTTGAATTATCTTAGCATGAGCTCTGATCCAAATCAGTTCATGGGTAAAGTGCAATGAACATCTTCCTCCAACTCAGTGCCATTTGGAAAATGGCATTACGTCTTCTGCCTTATGAATGAGGATGACATCTTTTTGTTGCTTTCCCCTTTTATTCATTTCAGGAAAAAAATTGAGGCTATGAAACTCTTTGAACTGCCTGGAAGAAAAATCTTACTTAAATCCTCCATGTTATTAACGAAACTATAAACTTGAAAAGCTTAGTTGTGCTTTGAAACATCAAATCCACCACATTGATGAGTAGTTTCAGCTTCACAAGTCATATCTTTCTTCATCTCTCATTCTCAAAATCTGATCCTGCTGAGGTTGTGGGGAGTATCACAAGAACAGAGTTGAGGAAGGAGATGAGTGCCATGGGACAATGTTCAAATTCCTCAAATATTCTAGAATTTCAGTTACATCTTAGAAAATAAATGAACAGTTGAACAGAGAAAATGATTGGTGTACTCTATCAAGAATAAAACTATTAATAATACTTTATCCACTTTTCCTCAGTTGTTGTTGCTGTTGTTCAGGTGCTAAATCAAGTCTGATTCTTTGAAACCCCATGGACTGTAGCATACCAGGCTCCCTGTCCTTCACTTTCTCCTGGAGTTTGCTCAGATTCATGTCCATTGAATTGGTAATGCTCTCTAACCATTGGATCCTCTGTCATTCCCTTCTTCTTGTGTCTTCAGTCTTTCCCAGTATCAGTGTCTTCTATTGGAGCTATTTTATCCCTCTTGTGAAATATCAGAAAATGAGTACCAAACCCGTTTCCACCTCTAAATGTTATGTTTTTGTCTCTTTCCCCTGGCACTCTGTTTTTTCTAATCCAAATTAGTAGTACTTTTATATTATTTAAACCTAATGTTAGAGTCAACTGAATGTGCAATCAGAAATTTAAAAAAATATGTATCCTGGAGAAATAAAAGTAAAGTTGTATTATTCTATATATGAAGTGATTGACACTGTTGATCTCAACAATTAAACCCAAATTCAGTTTTTTTCAAAAAGTGTTTTCTTGTGCTATAATATTAACTTCCTACCTCTACCATTTCCTCTCAGAGTTTTAAAGAAGAGCAAAGGTGCCATTTACAAAAATGACAGTGAACATTATGTCCATTTCCCCTTCAGCTTACACATGGAGAAATAGGCAGAATCACTCTGAAGGTTTACTCACTACAGGAGAAGAGACATAAAAGTTTGATGACAAAGTAATTTTAAGAAATTAACTTTGGTTAATTTATTTGACCTTGCTTTAAGAGGTGCAGCTATGCTGAGTCCACAGAGAACTGCAGCCAAGCAGTGCCTTGACTAAGTGATGCTTTAGCAAGTGCAGAGGTTTACTATGATTGTTCTTTCCTTCCTCTACATAGGATGGTGCATCTCCTTTACTTACATTTCCTTTCTCAGAGTGTAAGTCTGTTATTTGCCTGGAAATATTGATGTTTACTCTCTTTTTGATAGGAAAATTAACATGCTAAGAGTCAGTTCAACCACAGATTTTGCCACCATCTGAAATCATTTTATCAATCCAGCTGTCATGCATGGGTGTGAGTACATTAAGGAATACATACTCAAATATTAAAAGTGGAATGACCTTCTATTATATACACTGACCTCTGATAAGAATAGCTACATCATGTTGCTGAGCAAAGATTTTCCTATTCTAACATGCTCTAAGGAATTTTTTAAACCATTTGTGCAGTTCAGTTCAGTCACTCAGTCATGTCTGACTTTTGTGACCCCATGAACTGCAACACACCAGGGTTCCCTGTCCATTACCAACTCCTGGAGTTCACTCAAACCCATGTCCACTGAGTTGGTGATATCATCCAACCATTTCATTTTCTGTCATCCCCTTCTCCTCTTGCCTTCAATCTTTCCCAAAATCAGGGTCTTTTCTAAAAATTTGGCTCTTTACATCAGGTGGCCTAAGTATTGGAGCTTCAGCTTCAGCATCAGACCTTCCAATGAGTATTCAGGATTGATTTCCTTTAGGATTGACTGGTTTGATTGCCCTGCAGTCCAAGGGATTTTCAAGAGTCTTCTCCAATACTACAGTTCAGAAGCGTCAATTCTTTGGTGCTCAGCTTTCTTTATGATCCAAATCTCATGTCCATACATGACTACTGGAAAAAAAAAAACACATGGCTCTAATTAGACAGTTTTGTTGACAATGTAATGTCTTTTCTTTTTAATATGCTGTCCAGGTTTGCTCTAGTTTTTCTTCCTAGGAGCAGTGCCATTTAATTTCATGGCTGCTATCACCATCTGCAGTGATGTTGGACCCCCAAAATTGACGTCTTTCACTGTTTCCATAATTTCTCAATCTATTTCCCAGGAAATTATGGGACTGGATGCCATGATCTTAGCTAACTGAGTGTTGAGTTTTAAGCCAACTTTTTCATTTTCCTCTTTCACTTTCATCAAGAGGCTTTTTAGTTCTTCTTCAGTTTCTGCCATAAAGGTGGTGTCATCTGCGTATCTAAGGTTATTGATATTTCTCCTGGCAATCTTCATCCCAGCATGTGCTTCATGGAGCCCAGCTTTTCACATGATGCAATCTGCATATGCAGATGACACCACCATTATGGCAGAAAGTGAAGAAGAACTAAAAAGCCTCTTGATGAAAATGAAAGAGGAGAGTAAAAAAAAAAATGGCTTAAAGCTCAACATTTAGAAAACTAAGATCATGGCATCTGGTCCCATCACTTCATGGAAAATAGATGGGGAAACAATGGACTTTATTTTGAGGGGGCTCCCAAACCACTGCAGATGGTGATTGTAGCCATGAAATTAAAAGACGCTTACTCCTTGGAAGGAAAGTTATGACCAACCTAGATAGCACATTCAAAAGCAGAGACATTACTATGTCAACAAAGATCCATCTAGTCAAGGCTATGGTTTTTCCAGTAGTAGTGTATGGATGTGAGAGTTGGACTTTTAAGAAAGCTGAGTACCAAAGAATTGATGCTTTTGAATTGTGGTGTTGGAGAAGACTGTTGAAAGTCCCTTGGACTGCAAGGAAATCCAACCAGTCAATCCTAAAGGAAATCAGTCCTGGGTGTTTATTGGAAGGACTGATGGTGAAGCTGAAACTCCAGTACTTTGGCCACCTGATGCAAAGAGCTGACTCATTTGAAAAGACCCTTATCCTAGGAAAGATTGAAGGCAGAAGGAGAAGGGAGCGACAGAGGATGAGATGGTTGGATAGCATCACCAACTCAATGGACATGAGTTTGGGTGAACTCTGGGAGCTGGTGATGGACAGGAAGGCCTGACATGCTGTGGTTCATGGGGTCGCAAAGAGTTGTACACGACTGAGAGACTAAACTGAACTGAATCTGCATATAAGTTAAATAAGCAAGGTGACAATGTGCAACCTTGACACATTCCAATTTGGAACCAATCCACTTTTCCATGTCCAGTTCTAACTGTTGCTTCCTGATCTGCATACAGGTTTCTCAGGAAGCAGGTAAGGAAGACTGGTACTCCTATCTCTTTAAGAATTTTCTACAGTTCATTGTGATGCACACAAGGACTTTTAGTATAGTCAATGAAGCATAAATAGATGTTTTTCTGGAATTATCTTGCTTTTTCTATGATCCAAATGATGTAGGCAATTTGAGCTCTCGTTCTTCTGCCTTTCCTAAACCAGACTGAACATCTGGAAGTTCTCAAATTATGCACTGTTGAAGCCTTGCTTGGAGAATTTTGAGCATTACTTTGCTAGCATATGAGGTGAGTGCAATTGTGTAGTAGTTTGAGCATTCTTTGGCATTGTCTTTCTTTGAGATTGGAATGAAAACTGACCTTTCCCAGTTCTGTGGCCACTGCTATATTTCCCAAATTTGCTGATGTATTTCGTGTATTTCGTGGAGCACTTTAACATCACCTTTTGTAATCGAAATAGTTCAGCTGGAATTCCATCACCTCCACTGCTTTGCAGTGATGCTTCCTAAGGCCCACTTGACTTTACACTCCAGGATGCCTGAATCCAGTTGAATGATAACACCACCGTGGTTTTCTATAGTCACTTTCTGACATTTCCAATAACTGTATTTTCCTTAATATTCTAAATGACCTTTTTTTTGATATTTATTATTATTAACATTTAATTGTTCAAAGAATAATGTGATGAGTTCCTTGTGCTTACTTATCTCATGCATACAGTTTTTAGTTTTGAAGAGCACAGAAACTTGGAAATGCCAGTAGCCTATTCTGTCTACGCAAAAAACCAGAAAAGGGACTGGCTAGGAAGTGAAAAACATTTAGAGAACAACTGCTCTGTTGCAGCCATAAAAAAATGTGGTGTTCTACTCATCTAGTCTAGGGACTTCCCTGGTGGCTCAGATGATAAAAAGTCTGCTTGCAGTGTGGGAGACCAGGGTTCGATCTCTGGGTCAGGAAGATCCCCTGGAGAAGGACATGGCAACCAAGTATCCTTGCCTGGGAAATCCCATGGGTGGAGGAGCCTGGCAGGCTACAGTCCATGGGGTTGCAAAAGGTCTCACACAATTGAGTGACTTCTCTTTCACTTTTACTCATCTAGTCAGAAAAAGCTGATTAAGGAGTCTAGACATCTTTTTTTACATAAATATAAATTTATTTATTTTAATTGGAGGCTAATTACAATATTGTATTGGTTTTTCCATACATTAACATGAGTCTTGACTTCTATTTTTTTAGCACGTTTAAGAACATTTTATTTGACTATAACTGATTTGCAATGTTGTATTAGTTTCAGCTGTACAACAAAGAGTCAATTGTACGTATACATGTATATCCACTCATTTTTTAGATTCCTTTCCCATACAGGCAATTACAGAGAATTGAGTAGAGTTCCCTATGCTATGTAATAGGTCCTCATTCAGTTCAGTTCAGTTGCTCAGTTGTGTTCCACTCTTTTCGACCCAATGACTTGTAGCACACCAGGCCTCCCTGTCCATCACTAATTCCTGGAGTTTACTCAGACTCATGTCCATTGAGTAGGTGATGCCATAGAGCCATCTCATTCTCTGTCGTCTGCTGTGGGCCAGCGTGAGGAACTCCACCCATGGCAAAGGTCACGAGGAAGGAGGCTTTGGCATATGCAAAGGCGTGATCAAGCTTCAGGAAAAACTCTGTTCCTGAGCATCTACCCTCAAACCAGAGTACTTTACAGGAAGCTCTCCCCCATAACCATTTCTCTCGGAGGAGTTAACTTGCAGCTCCAAATCAATAAAAATTCCTGGGCATGAAAAGAATGTTTCAACTTATGAACTCTGAAGGTTCTCTGGCCTACCTGATCAGGTTCGTCCGG
>SJYC01145344.1:0-35127 GCA_006408675.1 Madoqua kirkii | reverse complement strand
TCGTTTCACCAACTGTATTTTTAAATATACACAGACCTACGGTTCTGGACTAACAAAAAAACTCTCTAGAAACAAACTGAAAGGAGTGTTATCAGCCAGAAGCTGTAAGTCACTTGCCTCCTCCACCGACCCGCCTCCCCAAGTCGATTTTCAACGATAAAAGAGCAAAAAAAAAAAAAAAAAAAAAAAGGAGGGAAAAGTGAAACTTCACCTATTGTTAAGGTGGAGTGAAGAGAATATTTTAGAAAGTTGCTGGGTTTGAGCTCTCTTGGGAGAACTTCTCCCAAGGATTCTCAGTAGGAAGGTGCTGTCGGATAAGCTTAAAGTGAAAGCGGTAAGTGAAAAAGTAGGCTTAAAACTCAACTTTCATAAAACTAAGATCATGGCATCCAGTTTCATCACTTCATAGCAAATAGACGGGGAAACAGTGACAGACATTATTTTTTTCAGCTCCAAAATCACTGCAGATGGTGACTGCAGCCATGATATTAAAAGATGCTTCCTCCTTGGAAGAAAAGCTATGACCAACCTAGACAGCATATTCAAAAACAAAGATATTACTTTGCCATCAAAGGTCTATCTAGTCAAAGCTGTGGTCTTTCCAGTAGTCCAGTGGATGTGAGAGTTGGACTATAAAGAAAGCTGAGCGCTGAAGAGTTGGTACTTTTGAACTGTGGTGTTGGAGAAGACTCTTGAGAGTCCCTTGAACTGCAAGGAGATCAAACCAGTCACTCCTAAAGAAAATCAGTCCTGAATATTGCTATGGTTTTTCCAGTAGTCATGTATGGATGTGAGAGTTGGACTATAAAGAAAGCTGAGTGCTAAAGAATTGATGCTTTTGCACTGTGGTGTTGGAGAAGACTCTTGAGAGTCCCTTGGACTGCAAGGAGATCCAACCAGTCCATCCTAAAGGAGATCAGTCCTGGGTGTTCATTGGAAGGACTGATGCTGAAGCTGAAACTCCAGTACTTTGGCCACCTGATGCGAAGAGCTGACTCACTGGAAAAGACCCTGATTTGGGGCAAGATTGCAGGCAGGAGGAGAAGAGGATGATAGAGGATAAGATGGTTGGATGGCATCACCGACTCGATGGACATGAGTTTGAGTAAGCTCCAGGAGTTGGTAATGGACAAGGAAGCCTGGTGTGTGGCAGTCCATGGAGTTGCAAAGAGTTGGACACAACTGAGTGGCTTAACTGAACTGAAGGGTAAAGGATGCAGAAAATACCAAGTCAGAGCTAGATCTCTCATATCAGGGAATCAGCAGGGAACCCGAACAGGACCCTCCTGGGTCCCATGACACAAATGATCAACGTGAGCCAAACACCTCATCAATTAACAAGTAACCGAATGGCTTTCTCTGTCGTTCAATAAAGAGAAGTTTGCCTTTTCCCTCTTGAAGGAGGCGGCAGATGGAGAAACTCTGTTCCAAACTGCTGAAGACACAGATAAACCTAGCTCTCTTCTAAAGAAAAAAGGCTGAATTGAGCTTAAAATCAGTCTTAAAATATACAAGACTGTATGGTAAATGAAGAAATAAGACTGTTCTGGTAACTGAAAAGTACCTGGGATGTGAAACAGTCTAGTCAACATTATATTAAGCAAAGTGAATGAATGACTTTGCTCTCCCCAGAGTTTGGCCCACATCTTAAGTAAAGGTATCAGCAATAAAAATTGTTAGCAATGTTTTGTTAAAAGATAGATGTGGGGCACAGGCAGGCCTGAATCCCAGAGAAGATATCTGAACTGAAGGCACAGAGCTGGAAGCTCTTAGCACTGAAAAATACTAACACCAACAAGTAATATTAACAAAAATATATTAAAAATAATAGTAGCATTAACAATAATAATTAACATTTATTGACCTCTTACTACCTGCCAGGCACTATACTAAGAGTACTATATGAGTTATATAATTTAATCCTTAGGACATCCTAATGTACCTAGGGTATCACTTTCATACCTGTTTACACAGAATTAAAATGAAATTTTAGAGAATTTGAGAATCTTTCCTTAGTTTCCCAGCTAGTAAACAACAGAACAAGCATCTAAACAAAAGTAGCTCTGATTCCAATGTCCACTTGTTTAACTGAATTCATTAAAATGCTTTCTGAATATTTTTAATTGTAAGAAAGTAGATGTTATTATTTAGAGATACATGAAGTAAGAAGGAAGGGAAATTCTGAAAACGCTTAAAGTAGAAAAGCAAGAAAATGAATAAAAATGAGAGGTTAATTTAAATATTTTGTAAGATGAGGACAGTGAGATGACTGTAGAAATATAAAAGTTTTTTTTTTCCTTCCCAGTCAGTGTTGAGAACCAATTTAGGATGGAGAATGTGAATTTATAACAGCATAAGACTTTGTGGCAGTTGTTATGTCTTACAGATAAAACGCTTATTTTCTTTCAGAACTAACACTTCACCTACAAGCTCCATTCTCTATTCCTTGAGAGCAGCACAGAATAAAGTACATGAATATACTATTATATATGCATACCTATATGGAAAGGCTACAACAAATGGATGATTATGCATACCATTTTGAAAACAGAAGTCTGTTTTGTGATCACTTTCTTTTAACAAAATCCACTTCATGGGTTACAGAATATTCCACAGTTTCAGTAAGATGAAGGAAACTGAACTAAGAAACGTTGAGGCTCAATTCATACCTAAATATGCAACGCTACTGCATTCAGTAAACCTCATTCTATATAGTCATCCCTCATTTAACTCGCACTGCTCAGGAATATGGTGTGCAATATAAAACAATTTTCCAGAGACCTAAAGCTTACTCATGATAACATCATAATGACACTATCTTAGTGAATCTGATAGAAACCTTCTAAAATATATACTTCCAGTCCTTCTTATATATATTTTATATAATATAAAATTTATGGTTTACTTGATGGTCTACAATCATTCTTATACAAATCAGTATTTGTGCTGCACTACAATATAGCAACACTGTAAAGAGCTTATCCAGGTTGCTTTCCTCTAGATTAAGACCTCTTCAGAGTTAGCATCAGTTCAGTTCAGTCCCTCAGTCATGTTCGACTTTTTAGGATACCATGGACTGCAGCACACCAGGCATCCTTGTCCATCAACACCTCCCAGAGCTTGCTCAAACTCATGCCCATCGAATCGGTGATGCCATCCCACCATCTGATCCTGTGTAGTCCCCTTCTCATCCTGCCTTCAATCTTTCCCAGCATCAGGGTCTTTTCCAGTGAATCAGTACTTCACATCAGGTGACCAAAGTATTGGAGCGTCAGCTTTAGCATCAGTCCTTCAGATGAATATTCACGACTGATTTCTTTTAGGATGGACTGATTGGATCTCCTTAAGTCCAAGGGACTCTCAAGAGTCTTCTCCAACACCACACTTCAAAAACATCAATTCTTCAATACTCAGCTTTCTCTATAGTTCAAATTTCACATCCATACATGACTACTGGAAAACCATAGCTTTGACTAGAAGGACCTTTGTTGGCAAAGTAACGTTTCTGCTTTTTAATATGCTGTCTAGGTTGGTCATAGCTTTTCTTCCAAGGAACAACCATCTTTTAATTTCATGGCTGCAGTAAACCATCTGCAGTGATTTTGGAGCCCAGAAAAATAATGTCTGTCACTGTTTCCCCATCTATTTGCCATGAAGTGATGGGCCTGAATGCCATGATCTTAGTTTTCTGAATGCTGAGTTTTAAGGCAGCTTCTTTACTCTCCTCTTTCACTTTCATCAAGAGGCTCTTTAGTTCTTTTCTCTGCTTTTGAATATGCTATCTAGGTTGGTCATAACTTTTCTTCCAAGGAGTAAGCGCCTTTTAATTTCATGGCTGCAGTCACCATCTGCAGTGATTTTGGAGCCCCCAAAATAAAGTCTGACAGTGTTTCCACTGTTTCCCCATCTATTTCTCATGAAGTGATGGGACCAGATGCCATAATCTTTAGTTATCTATTTTATATATCACAGTGTATAGGAGAATACCAAGCTTACAGTTTATCCCTTTTCACTTCTTACAAACTCCAGAAGATGGTAAGGGACAGGGAAGCCTGGTGTGCTACAGTCCATGGGGTCACAAAGTGTTGGACATAATGACTGAACAAAAGCAACAACACCCCTTGCATCCTGGTAGCATTTTTTTTTTAATATCTGTAACTCTGTTTCTGTTTTATACATAAGTTTATGTGTACCCTTTTTTAAGATTCCACCTGAAAGTGATATCATGTGGTTTGTCTTTCCCTGTCTGTCTTACTTTACTCACTATGACAATCTCTAGGTTTATTCATGTTGCTGCAAATAGTGTTAATTTGTTCTTGTTATGGCAATGAACACTGGGGTGCATGTGTCTTTTTTGAATTATAGTTTTCTCCAGATATGCACCAGGAGTGGTATGCTGCAACATATCATAACTCTGCTTTTTAGATTTTTTAGCAGTCTCCATACTATTCTTCTTCAGTTTAGTTCAGTTCAGTTCAGTCACTCAGTCGTGTCCGACTCTGCGACCCCATGAATCACAACACACCAGGCCTCCCTGTCCATCACCAACTCCCAGAGCTCACTCAGACTCACGTCCATTGAGTTAGTGATGCCATCCAGCCATCTCATCCTCTGTCGTCCCCTTTTCCTTCTGCCCCCAATCCTTCCCAGCATCAGAGTTTTTTCCAGTGAGTCAACTCTTCACATGAGGTGGCCAAAGTACTGGAGTTTCCGCTTTAGCATCATTCCTTCCAAAGAAACCCCAGGGCTGATCTCCTTCAGAATGAATCGGTTAGTGGCTGTACAAATTCACATTCCCTACCACAGTATAAGAGGGTCCCTTTTTCTCTACACCCTGTCCAGTATTTATTGTTTGTAGATTTTTGAGGATGGCCATTCTAACTTATGTGAGGTGATACCTCATTATAGTTTTGCTTGTCATTTCTTTGATATTTGGTGATACTGAGCATATCCTCACTTGTCTCCTGGCCATCTGTATGTATTCTTTGGAAAAATGTTTACTTAGGTGTGTCATCCATTTTTTAAATTTTATTTTAATCGGTTAGTGGCGTACAAATTCACATTCCCTACCACAGTATAAGAGGGTCCCTTTTTCTCTACACCCTGTCCAGTATTTATTGTTTGTAGATTTTTGAGGATGGCCATTCTAACTTATGTGAGGTGATACCTCATTATAGTTTTGCTTGTCATTTCTTTGATATTTGGTGATACTGAGCATATCCTCACTTGTCTCCTGGCCATCTGTATGTATTCTTTGGAAAAATGTTTACTTAGGTGTGTCATCCATTTTTTAAATTTTATTTTTTATTTTTTTTGATTGAGCAGTATGAGCTGTTTTTATATTTGTTGGTTTCTACATATGCAAATATTTTATTCTAAGAGCTATCTTTTCATCTTGTTTATGATTTCCTTTGCTATGCAAAAGCTTTTTAAGTTTAATTAGGTCTTATCTATTTATCTCTGTTCTTATTTTTTGTTAGTCTAGGAGGCAGGTCAAAAAGATATTGCTGTAGTTTGTGTCAAAGAGCCTTATGCCTATATTTTCCACTAAGAGTTTTGTAGTTTTTGGTCTTACATTCAGGTCTTTAATCCATTTATAATTTTTTTGTGTATATTATTAAGAGTTTTCTAATTTTTTTTTTCATTTACCTGTAGTTGTCCAGTTTTCCAAGCACCACTTTTTAAAGGGGCTGTCTTTTTTTCCATTGTATATTCTTGCCTCCTTTGTCATAAATAAGATGACCATAGGTGTGTAAGTTTATCTGTAGACTTTCTATCCTGTTCCATTGATCTATATTTATGTTTTATGTGCTAGTACCATATTGTTTTGATTATTGTAGCTTTGTAGCAGAGTCTGAAGTAAGGAACCTGATTCCTCCAGCTCCATTTTCCTTTTACAATGTTGCTTTGACTATTTGTAGTCTTTAGTGTTTTCATACAAACTGCAATTTTTTTATTCTATGAAAAATGCCATTTTCAATTTGAGAGGATTTCATTGAACCTGTTGATTGCTATGGATATTATAATAATTTTATTGATTCTTTCAGTTCAATACAAAAACATGTTAGAGTTTCCATGTTTATGTCTTTGATGCCTTTCATCAAGTTCTTACAGTTTTCTGAGTACAGGTCTTTTGTCTCCCTATGCAGCTTTATTCCTAGATATTTTCTTATTTTTGTTGTGATGGTAAATAAGATTGCTTCCTTGATTTTTCTTCCAGGTCTTTTATTTTTAGTGTATAGGAATGCAAGAGATTCTTGTGTATTAATTTTGTAACTTACAACTGTACCAAATATACTGATGAGCTCTAGTAGTTTTCTGATTGCATCTTTAGGGTTTTATATGAAAAGTATTATGTCATTTGCAAGCAGCAACAGTTTTACTTATGATTTCAAATTTGGATTTCTTCTATTTATTTTTCCTCCCTGACTGCTATATCGAGGACTTGCAAAACTACACTGAATAATAGTAGTAAAAGTGGACATCCTTGTCTTCTTGATCTTGGAGGAAATGCTTTCAGGTTTTCACCTGAAACATTGAGAATAATATTTGCTGTGAGTCTGTCATATATTATTTTTATTATGTTAAAGTAGTTTCCCTCTATGCCCACCTCCTGGAAAGTTTTTTTTTTTTTTAAATCATAAGTGGGTCTTGAATTTTGTCAAAGGCTTTTTCTTCATCTATTGAGTTGGTCATATGGTTTTTATTCTTCAATTTGCTGATGTGATGTATCACAGTGATTACTTTGTGGATATTGAACAATCCTTGAATCATAGGATCAATCCCATTTTAACACGGTTTATGAGTTTTTGTTTTGTTGGATTCAGCTCGTTAGTATTTTGATGAGGATTTTTACATCTGTGATAATCAGTGATGTTGGCTATAAGTTTCTTTTTTGTCATATCTTTGTCTGGTTTTGATATCAGGGTGATGGTGGCCTCATAAAATGAACTTCAAATTTTTCCTTCCTCTACAATTTTTTTTGGAAGAATTTTGGAAGGGTAGGTATTAATTTTAATCATTTAAAAATTATTACTGTTTTTTAATTGAAGGATAATTGCTTTACAGACTTTTGTTAGTTTCTTCCAAATATCAACATGAATCAGTAATAAATGGGTATACATATATCTCCTCCCTCTTGAACTTCCCTCTCACCTCCCTTCCTATTCTGCCCTCTTAAGTTGTTACAGAGCCTGAGTCATATAGTGAATTCCTATTTGCTATCTATTTTACATATGGCAATGTAAGTTTCCATGTTACTCACTCCTTCCTCCCCCCACCTCCACCATGTCCATAAGTCTGTTCTCTATGCCTGTTTCTCCATTGCTGGCCTGCAAATAAATTCATCATTACCATCTTTCTATATTCCACATATATGTGCTAGTACATGATATTTGTCTTTCTCTTTCTGACTTACTTCACTTTGTATAATAGGCTCCAGGTTCATCCACCTCATTATAACTGACTAAAATAAATACCTTTTTATGGCTGAACAATAATCTATTGTTTATATGTACCACAGCTTCTTTAACCATTCATTTGTCAGTAGTTGCTTCCATGTTCTAGCTATTGTAGATAGTGCTGCAGTGAACATTGGAGTACATGTGCCTTTTTCAATTTTAATTTCCTTGGGGTATATGCCTAGTAGTGGGATTACTGTGTCATGTGGTGGTTTTATTCCTAGTTTATTAAGGAATCTTCACACTATCTTTCATAGTGGCTGTATCAATTTATATTCCCACAAATAGCACAAGAGGGTTCCCTTTTCCTCACACCCTCTCCAGCATTTATTGTTTGTAGACATTTTGATGATGGCCATTCTGACTGGTGTGAGGTGATATTTTATTTAGTTTTGATTTGCCTTTTCCTCTTAATAAGTGATGTTGAGAATCTTTTCATGTGTTTGTTAGCCACCCATATGTTTTCTTTGGAGAAATAGATGTTTAGGTCTTTTGCCTACATTTTGATTGGGTTGTTTGTTTATCTGGTACTGACATACGTGAACTGTTTAATATATTTTGGAAATTAATCCTTTGTTAGTTGTTTCATTTGCTATTATTCTCCCATTCTGAGGGTTGTCTTTTCACCTAGTTTATAGTTTCTTTTTCTGTGTGAAAGCTTTTAGGTTTAATTAAGTCCCACTTGTTTATTTTTGTTCCTATGTCCATTACTCTAGGAGATGTGTCACAGAGGATGTTGCTTTGATTTATGTCACTGAGTGGTCTAAGTTTATTGAAGAGGCTATCTTTGCTGCATTGTATATTATTGCAGTCTTTTAATGGGCCAGGACCTGGTGGCCCAGAGTCGACAATAAGAAAGTGAAAGAGAGAAAGAGGCTGATAGTCCTTGGTTTACACAGAAAAACCAATAAAGTCCTTGATACAGGGCTTGCATCCCTCACAAAGGCACCAGGCGCCCTCTCGAGTGGGAGGTGAAGGCACAGAGTGCCTTCTCAAGAGGGTCTTAGAAGCCACGGCAGGAGAGTGAGTATGATGGGATTCTATGCTCCCGAGAGAGAAAGAGAGAGAGAGAGAGAAACAAAAACGACATGGGAACCTAAGCTCTGATAGAGCAAAGGTGCTTTAATAATTCTTCTGTGATTATATATAGGCTGTAGTACAAGGAATTTCTTTCAACAATGATAAAGATCAGAAAACCAAATGTACAGTAACCGTTACCAAGGGACAGAGATAATAATGGTCACAGGGTCAGGAGACAATTTGTATTTCAATAAAGAGGGGAGAGACTAAGCAGTTTTGTCATAAAGAGAATGTTTACTAAAGGAGACTCAAGCCTGTCTCACACAATGACTTCAGTCCTGAGAGCTTCCTGCAGTTCTACTCACTTCTGGCAGAAGCTGATAAGGAACAGAAGATTTATGAGAAACAGCACATGGGAATCCCCTTGACAGTATATATTTGCCTGTTTTGGAAAATAAAGGCACCCACAAGTGCATGGGTTTATCCCTGGGCTCTCTATCTCGATTCATTTGTTTATATTTCTGTTTTTGTGCTAATACCATACTGTCTTTTGATGGTAACTTTGAAGTATAGTCTAAAGTCAGGAAGATTGTTTCCTCCAGCTCCATTCTTTCTCAATACTGCTTTGGCTGTTTGGGGTCTTTTGTGTTTCCATATGAATTGTGGAATATTTTGTTCTAGTTATTTGAAAAATGCCATTGGTAATTTTATAGGGATTGCATTGAACCTGTAGATTGCATTTGATAGTATAGTCATTTTCACAATATTGATTCTTCCATTCCAGGAACATGGAATATCTCTTCATTTATTTATGTCATCTTTGATTTCTTTCATCAGTGTCTTATATAATTTTCTCTATATAGTTCTTTTGTCTCCTTAGGTAGGTTTATTCCTAGACAGTTTCTTATTTTTGTTGCAATGGTGAAAGGGATTGATTTCTTAATTTCTCTTTCTGATTCTTCATTGATAGGAATGCAACTGATATCTGTGCATTGATTTTGAATCCTGTGACTTTGCTAAATTCACTCATTAGTTCTAGTAATTTTCTGATAATATCTCAAGGGTTTTCTATGTATAAAGAGAAAATTGCTCAATCGTGCCTGACTCTTTGCGGCCCCATGGACTATACAGTCCACAGATTTCTCCAAGCGAGAATACTGAAGTGGGTATCCTTCCCATTCTCCAGGGTATCTTCCCAACCCAAGGAACAAACCCAGGTCTTGCCCATTACAGGTAGATTCTTTATCAGCTGAGCCACAAGGGAAGGCACAAATACTGGAGTGGTACCCTATCCCTCCTACAGTGAATGCTCCTGACCCAGGATTTGAATCAGGGTCTCCTGCATTGCAGGTAGATTCTTTACCAACTGAGATATTAGGGAAACCCTTTATATGTATAGCATGTCATCTGCAAGCAGTGAGAGTTGTACTTATTTTCTGATCTGGATTACTGGTTTGTTTTTTTTATTTTTTTTATTTTTCACTCTCTCTCTCTTTGTCTTATCACCATCAGTTCAGTTCAGTAGCTCATTCGTGTCTGACTCTGCAACTCCATGAATCGCAGCACGCCAGGCCTCTCTGTCCATCACCAGCTCCCGGAGTTCACACAGATTCATGTCCATCTAGTCAGTGACACCATCCAGCCATCACACCCTCTGTTGCCTTCTTCTCCTCCTGCCCCCAATCCCTCCCAGCATCAAAGTCTTTTCCAATGAGTCAACTCTTCGCATGAGGTGGCCAAAGTACTGGAGTTTGAGCTTTAGCATCATGCCTTTCAAAGAACACCCAGGGCTGATCTCCTTCAGAATGGACTGGTTGGATCTCCTTGCAGTCCAAGGAACTCTCTCAAGAGTCTTTTCCAACACCACAGTCAAAAAGCATCAATTCTTCGGCATTCAGCCTTCTTCACAGTTCAACTCTCACATCCATACATGACTACTGGAAAAACCATAACCTTGACTAGACAGACCTTAGTCGGCGAAGTAATGTCTCTGATTTGAATATGCTATCTATGTGGGTCATAAGTTTTCTTCCAAGGAGTAAGCGTCTTTTAATTTCATGGCTGTAGTCACCATCTACAGTGATTTTGGAGCCCCCCAAAATAAAGTCTGACAGTGTTTCCACTATTTCCTCATCTATTTCCCATGAAGTGATGGGACTGGATGCCATGATCTTTATTTTCTGAATGTTGAGCTTTAAGCCAACGTTTTCACTCTCCTCTTTCACTTTCATCAAGAGGCTTTTTAGTTCCTATTTACTTTCTGCCATAAGGGTGGTCTTATCTGCTTATCTGAGGTGATTGATATTTCTCCCAGCAATCTTGATTCCAGCTTGTGTTCCTTCCAGTCCAGAGTTTCTCATGATGTACTCTGCATATAAGTTCAATAAGTAGGGTGACAATATACAGCCTTGACATACTCCTTTTCCTATTTGGAACCAGTCTGTTGTTCCATGCCCAGTTCTAACTGTTGCTTCCTGACCTGCATACAGATTTCTCAAGAGGCAGGTCAGGTGGACTGGTATTCCCATCCCTTTCAGAATTTTCCACACTTTATTGTGGTCCACACAGTCAAAGGCTTTGGCATAGTCAAAAAAGCAGAAATAGATGTTTTTCTGGAACTCTCTTGCTTTTTCCATGATCCAGTGGATGTTTTCAATTTGATCTCTGGTTCCTCTGCCTTTTCTAAAACCAGCTTGAACATCTGGAATTTCAAAGGACTTTTAAAACTATGTCAAGTAATGGTGGTGACAGTGGATGCCCTCATCTTGCTCTTGATCTTAGAGGGAATGCTTTCAGTTTTTCACCATCGAGAATAATGTTTGTTGTGGGTTTATTATATATGGCCTTTACTATGTTGAAATAGATTTCTTCTATGCCCATTTTTTGAAGATTTTTTTTAACATGAATGTGTGCTGAACTTTGTCAAAGGCTTTTTCTACATCTATTGAGATTATCACATGATTTTTTTATCTTTCAATTTGTTAATATCATGTATCACATTGATTGATTCGTATATATTGAAGAATCTCTGCACCTTTGGAATAAACCTGTATTGATCATGGTGTATGAGCTTTTTAAAGTGTTGTTGATTTTTTTTTTCACTAGAATTTTGTTGAGGATATTTGCATCTACGTTCATCAGTGATATTGCCCTATAATTTTCTTTTTTGTTGTTGTTGTCTTTGCCTGGTTTGTGCATCAGAGTGATGGTGGCCTTGTAGAATGAGTTTGGGAGTGTTCCTTGCTCTGCAATTTTTTAAAGAGTTTTAAAAGGATGATCATTAGATCTTCTCTAAATGTTTGAGAGATTTCACCTGTGAAACCATTTGACCTTGGGTGCTGCTCTGGAGGACTTGGGCCTGCCTTAGTAAGGGCCAGGTGTGAAGGTGGAACAGTTGCTTGGGTTGCAGGGGCCCTGGCAGCAGCAGGCACTCAGAGGGGTTGGCTTAGGGCAACAGAAAATATGGTGCTCTACAAGGGCATGGCAACCCATTCCAACATTCTTTCCTAGAGAATCTTCTGGACAGACAACACTGGCAGGCCACAGTCCACAGGATCACAAGGAGTTGGATAAAACTGAAGTGACCCTGTGTACACAGACCTGGGGCTTTTCTAGCCTCTGGCAGTTCTGTCCAGTGGGGATAATGCATGGAGGTGACACTGTTGCTTGGATCATGGGGACCCTGGCAATGCCAGCTACATGGGATTGCCTACGGCTATTGCCACAGGAGATGTGGTGCTATTAGGGGTTTTTCTAGCCTGTAGCAGTTCTGCTCCAGTGAGGATTGAGCCTGAAGGTGGCTCAGCTGCTTCGGTTGCATGACCCTGGAGGTACCAAGTGTGCAGGGACACTGACTGCCTCAGCTACAGGAGCTATGGCCTTATCAGCCTCTGGCAACTGACAACAAGAAGGTCTCTTTGGCTGGTCCATCTCCATTGCTCTGCCTGTTCATGCACTTAAAGGGCTCCCCTGACTGGGATCCTTCTCTGTTGCCTTGCCCATCAGACCCTTAAAGGGGCCCACTGACTGGAGTCCCACTGTTTTTCCACATGTCAAGAGCCTGAAGGGCCAGCCTCTCTATTATTCAGCTGCCAGTGCTGACATGTGAGGAGAGAGAGGCTAAGGTGATGGCTACACCTCCTACACATAACTCAGAAGTATCACCTTGCCTCTGTGACTGCCTGGTTTTCCTCCACAGGCATTTCCCACCACAATCTCCTCCTTCACATCCCCTCAGGTCATTTCCTCACAGTCAGCAGCAGACCTCACCCTGAGATTGTTCCACAGTCCCTACTTCAGCTCCCAGCTGCTGTGCCCTTTAGGAGACTTACATCACTGTTTGGGGTACATGTGACTATGGAAAGGACTGTCTAATTCTCATTCCATTTAGCCTGTCACAGATCAGCTGCTTCACTCTCAGCCCCAAATGTTTCTCCTCTGTTCCAAACAATTGCCCCCATGTGACAAACAAACCCCTGCTTCAGTTCCCCCCACCCATCAAGGGCAGATCCAGTCCTACTAATTCTCTTCGTTTACTCCCTACTTCCTTTGCCCTACGAAATTTTGCATGGTTCTATGTTGGAGAAGACTCTTGAGAGTCCCTTGGACTGCAAGGAGATCCAACCAGTCCATTCTGAAGGAGATCAGCCCTGGGATTACTTTGGAAGAAATGATGCTAAAGCTGAAACTCCAGTACTTTGGCCACCTCACGTGAAGAGTTGACTCACTGGAAAAGACTCTGATGCTGGGAGGGATTGGGGGCAGGAAGAGAAAGGGACGACAGAGGATGACATGGCTGGATGGCATCACAGACTCGATGAACGTGAGTCTGAGTGAACTCTGGGAGATGGTGATGGACAGGGAGGAAGGACTGGTTTGCTGCGATTCATGGGGTCGCAAAGAGCCGGACACGACTGAGTGACTGAACTGAACTGAACATATTGTTTGCTTGTGGTCAGTAAATTCTGCCCACCCTCAACTGGTGTTCTGCAAGCACTTCTGTCTGAAGGTGTGTTCCTGATGCATCTGTAGAGACAGATGTACTCCACATCCACCTGTTCCTCTGCCATCTCCCAGGTAGGTATTGTGTGACTGAGTGAAAGTCACCCAGTCATGTCTGACTCTTTGTGACCCCATGTATAGTCCAGGGAATTCTCCAGGCCAGAATACTGTAGTGGGTAGCCTTTCCCTTCTCCAGGGGATCTTCCCAACCCAGGGATAGAATCCAGGTCTCCCACGTTGCAGGCAGATTGTTTACCAGCTGAGCCACAAGGAAAGCCTGAGAATAGTAGAATGGGTAGCCTATCCCTTCTCCAGCAGATCTTCCCAATCCAGGAATTGAACCAGGATCTCCTGCATTGCAGGTGGATTCTTTACCAACTGAACTATGAGGGAAGCAGGTAGGTATTAATTCGCCACTAAATATTTGATCTAATCTGCCTGTGAAGCAATCTGGTTTGTGATTTTTCTTTGACAGAAAAATTTTAATCATAGCTTCAGTTTCATTGCTCATATTTTCTTACTTATTCATTTCTTTTAGGTTATCCATTTTATTGGCATATAGTTGCTTGTAGTAGTCTAATAATCCTTTGCATGTTTGTGATGTCATAACTTTTCCTTCTTCATTTTCAATTTTATTGATTTGAGTCCTCTCTCTTTTTTTTGATAAGTCCGACTATTTTTTAATTGTGTTTATCTTCTCAAAGAACCAGCATTTAGTCTAATTTATCTTTGCTATTGTTTGTTTCTATTTCATTTATTTTTGTTCTGATCTTTGTGATTTCTTTCTTTCTACTAACTTTAGGTTTTGTTTGTTCTTCTTTCTCTAGTTGTTTTAGGTGTAAGTTTAGGTTGTTTATTTGAGACTTTTCTTATTTCTTGAGGTAAGATTATATTACTATAAACTTCCTTTTTATAATTGCTTTTGCTGCATCCCATATGTTTTGATCACTGTGTTTCCATTATCATTTGTGTCTATGCATGTTTTGATTTCTTTATTTATCCATTAATTATTTAGCATCATAACATTTAGCCTCTCTGTGTTTTTTTTTTTCTTCCTGTAATTGATTTTTAATTTCATAATGTGGTCAGAAAAGATGCTTGGCATGATTTTAATTTTTTTTTCCTTAATTTTACTGAGGTTGGATTTGTGACACAAAATGTGATCTTATTGAAAGTTTTGTGTGCACTTGAGAAGGAAGTTTATCTGCTGCTTCTGTATGAAATATCCTGTAAATATCAATTAAATCTCTCTGTATTTTGTGTCATTTAAGGCTTTCTTTCCTTGCTAGTCCTCTGTCTGGATGATCTGTCTATTGGTGTAAGTTACAGTACTCCACTATTAACATGTTACTGTTGAAATCCCCCTTAATGGCTGTTTGCATTTGTCTTACATATTGAGGTACTCCTGTGTTGGATGCATGTGTTATATATTGTTCTTGAAATGATCCCTTTATCAATGTAGTGACCTCCCTTGTCTCTTTATTTTAAACTCTATTTTAAGTCTTTATTTTAAAAGTAATTTTGCTTGATATAAATATTGCTATCCCAGCTTTGCTTTGACATCTATATACATATAATATCTTCCTCCATCCCCTCACTTTCAGTCTTTATGTGTCCCTATGGCTGAAATGGGTCTCTTTAAGACAGCATTTATATGGGCCTTCTTTTTGTATACATTTAGCCAGTCTGTGTCTTTGGTTGGAGCATTTATTCTGTTTACACTTAAGGTAATTATCCATATGTATGTTGCTATTATCATTTTCTTTATTGTTTTGGATTTGTTTTTGTGAATATGTTTTCTTCCTTTCCTTTTTGCTCTCTTCTCTTGTGTTTCTTGCACTGAGAAGTTGCATTAGCATTTGTTGTAAAGCTGGTTTGGTGGTGCTGAATTCTTACCTTTTACTTTTGCTTATCTATAAAGCTTTTGATTGTGGCTTTTCTTCTGCTCCAATCTTTTCTTCCCAGGTTAAAACAAACAAACAAACAAAACAAACAAAAAAAAAACAACCCTCCCTGCAGTGTAGGAGACCCAGGTTCAATTGCTGGGTTGGGAAGATCCCCTTGAGAAGGAAACGGCTGCTGACTCTGATATTCTTCCTTGGAGAATTCCATGGACAGAAGAATCTGGGGCTACCTACAGTCTATGGGGTTTCAAAGACTCAGGCACAACTGAGCAACTTTCACACACAAACACATAGCTTTTGATTACTCTGACAAATGTAAATGAGAGCCTTGGGTAGAGAATTCTTAGATATTGATTTTTTTTCCTTTCATTGCTTTAAATATATCATTCCACTCCCTTCTGGCCTGCAGAGTTTCTGCTGAAAAATAAGTTGATAACCTTATGGGAATTGCTTTGTATATTATTTGTTTCTTTTCTCTTGTTGGTTTTAATTTTTTTTTGTATTTAATTTTTTAATGTGATTAATATATGTCTTAGCATGTTTCTCCTTGAGTTTATCTTGAATGGGACTCTCTTTATTTCCTGGACTTGGGTGATTATTTCTGTACTAGGGAAGTTTTCAACTATAGTCTTTTCAAATATTTTCTCAGGCCATTTCTCTTTTTCTTTTTCTGGACCCCTATAATTTCAGTGTTGGTACATTTAATGTTGCCCCCTGTCTCTGAGACGGTCCTCTTTCCTTTTCATTCTTTATTCTGTTCTGTAGCAGAGGCTTCTACCATTCTGTCTTGTAGGTCACATATCCATTCTTCTACCTCTGTTATTCTACTACCAATTTCTTCTAGTGTATTTTTCATGTCCTTTACTGTGTTTTCCATCTTTGTTTGCTGTTTAGTTCTTCACAGATTTTGTTAGACACTTTTTGCATCTGCTTGATCCATGCTGCCATTTTCTTTCCAAGATCTTAGATATGTACTGTAATTACTCTGATTTCTTTTTAAAGTAGATTAACTATGTCATCGTCATTTAGTTGTTCTCGCAGGTTTTTAACTTGCTCCTTCATCTGAAAGATGTTTGTCTTCTCTCTCTCTCTCTCTTTTCTTTTTTTCATCATGTCATAGTTTCTATTGTGTTTGGTGTCTTCTCTCAATAGGTGAGTTTGGCCCAGAGACTTGTGCCATCATCTCTTTTGTATGGGATTTGTTTGGTGTTGTGGCAACCAGAACCTGTCTTGGATACTGACTGGGGCTTCCTCTTTGCTTTGTGGTTCTCACTGCCCTGCAGGGGCAGGGTCTTCTCCCTACTTGTTAGAACATAGTCCCCCCCCCCAAATCTGTTTCTTAGCTTATTTTCTGATTTGTGATATGAGGTAGGTGGTACTAGAGCAATCCCACTGGGAAAGAAGCCACTGAGTAGTCCTCCTCTGGAGCTGTTCACTATGGATGTGCTCTGTTTTGTCCATCTTTATCCATTGTGCAGGCTCACAAAGTACACTATAGTTGGCACTGCTCTCTGTCCTGACTTAGCTACCTGTATGCAAGCAAGTGGCCCTGGTGACTATCAGGAGTTGTTTTCACCAGGTTACTGCCATGGATCCACTAAAGTCAGGTCCCAAGAATAATTCTCTTGGAACCACTTTAAAAGCCATGGAGAAAGTTTAGACTGGTGCCTGGCCCAATCCTCATGTGTATGTGCCCACAAACTCCACAGCTGCTAGGGTAGTGATTCCCAAACTATTTGCACCAGGGACCAGTTTCATGGAAGACAATTTTTCCAAAGACTGAGAGGTTCGGGGAGAATTTCCAAGTGGTGCTAGTGGTAAAGAAACCACCTGTCAATGCAGGAGACATAAGAGACACAGGTTCAATCCCTGAGTCAGAAGATTTCCTGGAGATGGAAATATACAACCCACTCCAATATTCTTACCTCAAGAATCCCATGAACAGAAGAGCTTGGCTGGCTATGCATGGGCTTGCAAAGAGTTGGACACAACTGAAGCAACTGAGAGCGGGAGGATGGGGGATGATTTTAGGATGATTCAAGAATGGTAAGGTCTGTGTTCCTATGATAATCTAATGTTGCTGCTGATTTGACAGGAGGCAGAGCTCAGGTGGTAATGTGAGCATTAGGAAGCACTGTAAACACAGTAATACAGATGCAACTTCCCTAACTTACCTGCCTCTCACTTCCTGTGGTGTGATCTAGTTTCTAACAGGCCATGGACTGATACTGATCTGTGGCCTGGGGGTTGGGGACACCTGTGCTAAAGAGAGGACACAAATTCCCAGTGTCAGGGGTGAGCTGCTCTATCATTGTAGATACTTCAATAATCAACAATATAATAAAGGATAACTATAAAAGATTTTATACACATATATTTTAAAACAAAGCTTTACTTTGAAAACACAAACTACCACAATTTACTCAACAATAAATAGATTATTTGATTAGTCCTACTAATCAAATTGATCTCAAAACTTTGCAGTTCCCCAAGGAGAAAGCTCCTGAGCTACATGATTTCTTTGGAGAATTATACCAAATGATTAAGGAGGAAATGATATGAACATTTTACTAAGTAGAGACATCACTTTGCCAACAAAGGCCCATTTAGTCAAAGGTCCATACAGTTTTTCCAGTAGTCTGGTACAAATATGAGAAGTGAACCATAAAGAAGGCTGAGCACCAAAGAACTGATGCTTTTGAATGGTGATGCTGGAGGAGATTCCTGAGAGGCTCTTAGACAGCAAGGAGATGAAACCAGTCAATCTTAAAGGAAAGCAACACAGAATATTCAGTGGAAGGACTGATGCTGAAGTTAATGCTCTAATACTTTGGCCACATGATGTGAAGAGCTGACTCACTGGAAAAGACTCTGAACCTGGGAAAGATTGAGGGTAGGAGAAGAAGGCAACAGATGATGAGATGGTTGGATGGCATCATTGACTCAATGGACATGAGTTTGAACAAACTGGGAGAGAGTGCAGGACAAAGAAGCATGGCTTGCTGCAGTCCATGTGGTAGCAAAGAGTCAGACACAACTTAGCCACTGAACAAAAAAAAAAAATAGATGCTGAAGGAATGCTTTCAGACTAAGTCTATGAGGCTAGCATTGCTCTGATATAAAAATCAGACAATGATATTAGAGAAAGGAAAAACTATAAATTAGTATCTTTCATGAATATTGACACAAACAAAAATCTTCAAAAAAGTAGCAAATTAGATTCAATACTGTATAAAATAATTATCAATCATGAGGAAATAAAGTTTATTCCATGGATATAAGGCTGATTGAGTGTTCAAAAATAGTTGTAATCTACCATACTGGTAGGCTGAAGATGAATTATTCATAATCATATCAACTGATACATGAAAAGCTTTTGACAAAATTCAGCATCCATTTATGATAAAAAAAAACTTTCAGAAATGTAGAAATAAAGGAAACTTTTCATAACTTGATAAAGAAAACCTATGGCATAGGTGTAGCTAACATTATATGTATAGTAAAAGACTAAATACTTTCTCCATAAGATCAGGAACAGACAGGGACATTCAGTCTCACTACTTTTATTCCACATAATTCTGGAAGTTCTAGGCAGTGCAATGAGGCAAATACACAAATATGTAAATAAAGGTAACAAAGAAGACACAAAATGTCCTTATTTACAGAGAACATGATTATTTATGCAGAAAATGATGAGTTCTACAAAAAAGCAGAAAAGAGAAGGAAACATGAAAAAATTAGAAGAAATGAATCATAGAACTATTCAGGGGTTCAACAAGGTCACAAGATGTAAGATAAGTTTAAAATAACTGCTGCACTCAATATGTTAGCAAATTTGGAAAACTCAGCAGTGGCCACAGAACTAGAAAAAGTCAGTCTTCATTCCAATTCCAAAGAAAGGCAATGACAAAAAATGCCCAAACTACTGCACAATTGCACTCATCTCACATGCTAGTAAAGTAATGCTCAAAATTCTCCAAGCCAGGCTTCAGCAACACATGAACCATGAATTTCCAGATATTCAAGCTGGTTTTAGAAAAGGCAGAGGAACCAGAGATCAAATTGCCAACATCCGCTGGATCATGGACAAAGCAAGAGAGTTCCAGAAAAACATCTATTTCTGCTTTATTGACTATGCTAAAGCCTTTGACTGTGTGGATCACAATAAACTGGAAAATTCTGAAAGAGATGGGAATCCTAGACCACCTGACCTGCCTCTTGAGAAACCTATATACAGGTCAGGAAGCAACAGTTAGAACTGGACATGAAACAACAGACTGGTTCCGAATAGGAAAAGGAGTACATCAAGGCTGTATATTGTCACTCTGCTTATTGAAATTATATGCAGAGTACATCATGAGAGACGCTGGACTGGAAGAAGCACAAGCTGGAATCAAGATTGCCAGGAGAAATATGAGTCACCTCAGATATGCAGATGACCCCACTCTTATGGCAGAAAGTGAAGAGGAACTAAAAAGCCTCTTGATGAAAGTGAAAGAGGAGAGTAAAAAAGTTGGCATAAAATTCAATTCAGAAAACAAGGATCATGGCATCTGGTCCGATCATTTCATGGGAAATAGATGGAGAAACAGTGGAAACACTGTCAGACTTTATTTTGGGGGGCTCCAAAATCACTGCAGATGGTGATTGCAGCCATGAAATTGAAAGATGATTACTCCTTGGAATAAATGTTATGACCAACCTAGATAGCATATTGAAAAGCAGAGACATTACTTTGTCAACAAAGGTCCATCTAGTCAAGACTATGATTTTTCCAGTAGTTATGTATGGATGTGAGAGTTGGACTGTGAAGAAAGCTGAGTGCCAGAGAATTGATGCTTTAGAACTGTGTTGTTGGAGAAGACTCTTGAGAGTCCCTTGGACTGCAAGGAGATCCAACCAGTCCATTGTAAAGGAGATCAGTCCTGGATGTTCTTTGGAAGAAATGATGCTAAAGCTGAAACTCCAGGACTTTTGCCACCTCATGCAAAGAATTGACTCACTGGAAAAGACTCTGATGCTGGGAGTGATTGGGAGCAGGAGAAGAAGGGGACAGCAGAGGATGAGATGGCTCAGTGGCATCACTGACTCAATGAATGTGAGTTTGATTGAACTCTGGGAGTTGGCGATGGACAGGGAGGCCTGGCGTGCTGCGATTCATGGGTTCGCAAAGGGTCGGACACAACTGAACAACTGAACTGAACTAATATGTACATGTTTACCGTAAGAGATACTCATTTGTCTGAAATTTCAGATTTATCTGGATATTCTGTATTTTTACCTGGTGTCATTTGGCAGAAGTCATCTATGCAATGTTTCTGTGGCATGGAGCCCATGGTAAATTTAGGAGTAAAAATGTGGGCATATACAAGGCTCAGCAACAAAATAAGGTATCTATGCCAGTTGTTTAGACTCATAAACACAACCTCTGCTTTGAGACTGGAGTATGTGATCCCACGCACATTATTATTGTTCTTTTCATGACAGTTCTTCACAGAGAAGGAAGAGATACATGTGTGTTTATGCAAAAGCTGCATTTCTTTCAATGCATTACTTGGCATACAGATTCTTACTCTTTCTTTTTCTTTCCCTCTCATTTTTGCTCTTATTCTCTCTTTTTTTAGTTATATAAGGCAATATTATATGTGCTATTGGAACTTAGAATTGAAGTAAAATCTGGGTTTCAAAAAGTAATAATTTCTATTTATTCTAGAGTATGTCTTATAAATTATTTATTCCTGCTATAGTATTACAAGAGCTCTTTCTTCCCCTAGTTATTCATAAACTTTCAGAGCTTTAGCTTGACCCCAAGCATAGTGGAAGATGAGTCATCTGAACTTGTTTGCACAAATCTGTCCCTCCATCCCATGAATTCTAGAGATCATATACTCAAGGGTTGCTAGTCTTTGAAAGCCTTACAGAAAATAAATATTATTTAGAGTTTTTTTTCCTCTAATAAATGGAACAGGCTTTGCATACCAGAGGACATTGTAAAACACATATTGGAATCTGCAGAGGCATCTTCAGATGCTGTTCTTGTTGGCGGTAGCTGAGCAATTTCTGCCCTCCCAGTGGTGTAAGGCACAAAATGTCATGTAGACATCATCAAGAATGAGACTTTGGCTTATCAGTCATCTCTGCCACTCTTGAGTCTGCGCTGGGTATTGTGTGCATCAGGTATCTCTCCTATCAATTCATCTGGGTCTTTCTTTTGTAAGAGTGACTTTCTTTTCTCTGAGCTATTGCTCGCCTAGAATTTTCATAATAAACTTGAATCAAAATGAAAAATCTTCAAAATAATATAGAATGACAATGCATTGTTCCCTCTCATCTTGGCATCACACAAATAATGAAGAGTGAGTGATAAAACAGTCTGGGCAGTACTAGGCACTGCATTGTTACAGACTCATAAAAAGGAGCCCCACAGAACTTAGGAAGCAGGAGGCCAGTGAGAGCTGTGAACATTTTGTGTTGCTTGACACCATAACCATTCTTTAAAGCTTAGAGCAGGGTGACCAGAAGTCTATGCCTATTGTACATGCTCACAAACAAAACTAGAAGCTAGATTGAAACATCTTCCTTTCTTTATCTTGCCAGCTAGTGACACAGACAAAATTGTCTGTCCTTGTTGTCTCTTGATATGAACCTTATGGTGTATACTTTTAATCCGACTGGAAAGGACTTTACCAGAGAATAGCAACTTTTATGAAACTAAAACCTTCACATTCATTTCTTATGTAGGAGGCAGGAGGCATTGGTCATAAAAAAAAAGAAAGAAAGAAAAATAGGTATAATTTTGAAACTTCCTCAAGAGAGCCATTGCTTCATCAAAAATACTGAGAGTGGTGCCCGATGCTGGGACTGGCATGTGGTATGGACACTCAGTAAATATTTATTGAGTGAATGAGCTAGAAAGTAAGTGGAAGCTCTCAAAACAAGCTTCCCTCACTTTATGATTTTTACCAACACGAAGCATTCATGAACTCGTGAATACTTTCAGCTGAAGATGATGTTTTATAGTGTCAGTAAGTTCTGCTTTTTGACATCTGCGTTCCCTTTTCCAGTGCTCTGAACTATCCACAGCACCTCATTATTTTATATCTGGATGACTTGATAATGTATTAGAAATTCCCCCTACTCAATTGCTTCCTCTTTTCAGACTATCCGCTCTGAAGTTGGCCTTCACAAAACCCAGTTTCTTACTTCTAGTACAATTTCCCATAAACATCAAGGACTCTTTATTGCCTACAGGATATAGCCCAAACTCTTTAGGAGAGCTTTTGACCCAAACTACAATATTAACTATGTACTTTGTCCACACATTGCTTCTAATGCAATATTACTAGTCTGTTCATTGTGCTCAAATGTATCCTTTCTCACAACTTTGTCCTAAACTTTCTTTAAATTTCATCATTAGCTCATCACTCTTCTCCATTAGATCTCTACTTCTAGTTTTCAGTGCTTTGTGTTCTCTTTCCCTTAGAAATCCCATAGGATTTATATTTGCACTGCTGATGTGGGATGTTTCACACCTTATCATTCACTGCCGCGTATCTAGATTGCAAGCACCTGCTTTGAGTCTCTGCTTTATAATTTTTTAAAAATATTTCAACTCTCAAAATAATTTTGTTCATTTAATGGGGTCTCAAGAAAATGTTCATTTTTACTCCCCATACCCACTCTCTTACATCTCATGTTTCAATGAGTCATACTTCCAGATCATTATTGCAAAGTCATGGCCCACTCTAGGCAGATAAATGATTTCATCTTTAGATGTGCTGATAGATGGTCAGCTCTCAGGACTTGTCATGTCTATTACCAACTGATAGTCACAAATCTTATTTCTTATGCCTGCATGCACTTTAGGCACATGGAAGAAGAGGCACCAGCTCAGAAGGCCTAAGTCTCCATATGCCAAATTATATCTTAAGTGTTGCAGTTAGCAACAGGGGTCAGCAGGGGGATTTTGCTCCCATATGAAAGCTTGACAGCAAAGAAATTCTACATGTCTGTACATGAGATACAGACCAGTGAAGCTTTAGCTGAGGTATTTATTTTCCTCTTGGAAGCCACTGTAGTTAGACTGAATAATGCAGAAGTGTCTTGGTGGCCTCCATACTGATAAAAACTATGTTATTATTTGTATTCTATAACTGAAAATAAAATTGGTGCCAAAAAGAGACAGCAAAAACACTAGACTTATTTTTCTTTTCATTAGTATATTTTTTAACTTGTACATGAAATACCTAATTTTTTTTAAATTTTGCTATTTATTTATTCAATAAACCAACATATGTCCCAGATACTCTCTATATAAAACTATATGCTAGACAGTAAAGGATGGAGGAAGAGTCAGAGGAGAAAAATGTTCCCCATGTTTCAAAAAAGCTGTCCATACAAATACATAATTATGAGACAAATTTCACAGATAACTGAATTGAGAACCTCAAGATCTATGCTCTAGAATCAAGAGTCTAAGTCATATTGTGATTTGAACTTAAGGGGAGGCATTGGGAAAACCACTAATTTTCCCTGAGTCTCAGTTTTCTCAGTTTTAAATCAACATGATACTAGCCTTTTTGACAAATACATAGGATAGTTATATACAATTTGGTAGGTGAATACTTTATAAATTATTAAATGTAATATGAAAATAAAATGCCTTTCTTGTGCCTGTTATAATAGATACTGAGGACCAAAACGGGGTTGACCAAACCAAGAAGTGTTAGTAATAAAGGACTTTTATTTATTTATTTATTTATAATATATAATGTTGGTTTTTTATTTTACTTTACAATACTGTATTGGTTTTGCCATACATCAAGGATTTTTAGAAATAACATTATTTAGAAAGAGTTACTGAAGACACAAATGGTTATTACTACAATAAAGTGGAAGAAAAAAGATATTTTAAGTTGTAATGTATATCACAGAATTGTCCTAAAATTATTTATTTAAGCAAAATAGTGGTGATGCATCTTAGGTATCAGAAAAAAGTTAAAATATCTTTATTTGGCTCAGTTTAGTGTCATGTGCTAAGGATATGCTAATGATAAACCAAGCACCATTTTGCTTCTAGTTTTCAAAGTGAGGGAGATCATTACATTAAATAAGAGTTTGACCAGAGGGGTGAAAACTTGAAGATGTGCACATTTTAACTGGTTTTTCCCTCTTTCTAATCAGATATCTTTCTTTCCCGTTTAACTTCACTTAGCATTTTCTTAAATTCCAACTATATTTTTCTGTTTCCTTTCTTCCTATTCTACCAGAAGATTTTGCACTGAAAATTATCCAGTCTATTTGAATCATAATAATAAAAATAAAAACATTAAAAGAAGGCTTATTTAAAACCTAAAACCTTAAGCACAGTTTTGAGTTTTATAAAACATGCTAACAAATATTGCTGCCAGGCCTTGGGTCATGCCATAGAATGAACTCCAGCATTATGGGGTGGAAAGGCAAAGATCATGATCTGAAATAAATGTGTGTCAGATGTAAAGGCTGCTGCAGCTAAGTCGCTTCAGTCGTGTCCTACTCTGTGCGACCCCATAGACGGCAGCCCACCAGACTCCCCCGTCCCTGGGATTCTCCAGGCGAGAACACTGGAGTGGGTTGCCATTTCCTTCTCCAGTGCATGAAAGTGAAAAGTGAAACTGAAGTCGCTCAGTCGTGCCTGACTACTCCATGGACTGCAGCCTACCAGGCTCCTCCATCCATGGGATTTTCCAGGCAAGAGTACTGGAGTGGGGTGCCATTGCCTTCTCCAAGATGTGAAGGAGACTTTGTCAAAATACGGTGTTCTGTAGTTAGCACCTGCAAGATCAATTAGAGGAGGTGGTCATGTCTAAATAGGTCGGCTGAGCACCACAGTGGACAACCTGGCAGATTCGTCTCAATATTTAGAGTCAAATAGGATAGTAGGCTGGTACAGTGGGGATAGCATGTCTATCGTTAGGAAGTTCAATAAAGTCAGAGCTTAAATGCTAGAAGAACCAAGGTGCCTGTCTATTCCTATGGATTCAAGCCAAGCACAAGATATAGTGAATTACTAAACACTCAGGTTGATTTCGGAGAAGGCAATGGCACTCCACTCCAGTACTCTTGCCTAGAAAATCCCATAGACGGGGGAACCTGGTGGGCTGCAGTCCGTGGGGTCGCTAAAGAGTCAGACACAACTGAGCAACTTCACTTTCACTTTTCACTTTCATGCACTGGAGAAGGAAATGGCAACCCACTCCAATATTCTTGCCTGGAAAATCCCAGGGACGGGGGAGCCTGGTGGGCTGCCATCTACAGGGTCTCACAGAGTCAGACATGACTGAAGTGACTTAGCAGCAACAGTAGCAGCACGTTCATTTCCTTCTGTGACTTTTTTATGCTCTTTTCTCTATCTCTCATGCTGATGCTCACCTCCCACTGTTACCTTGTCTAACACATTGTTCGAGAAGCCTCTCAGAACATCTGCCAGGCTGACTCAGTGCTTCTAGTTCTGTGACCTCATAGCATCTTTTAAACATACCATTTTTATATCGCCTTTCTCACTAGACTGTGTCTCCTTCCTCCATGTCTCAGGACCTGGCACTATGTCTTGCACACCATAATATTATTCAATGTTTGAAGAATTATATGCATAGATGTTTGGATGGAAGGGTGGATGGATGGATATAGAGACTGATGGATAGAGACAACTCTAACTTGTGGGTGGGATAAAAGCTGGGCTTAACATGCCATTAGAGGATGACATTAGAATTGGAATTTAGGTTAAGCTCAGGAAGTTTGCTTGAAATTCAGTATTAAAAACCTAAGATCATGACATCCAGTCCCATCACTCCATGGCAAATAGAAGAAGAAAAATTGAAGCAGTGACGGATTTTCTTTTCCTGGGCTCCAAAATCACTGTGGACAGAAACTGAAACCATGAAATTAAAAGACACTGGCTCATTGGAAGAAAAGCTATTGTAAGCCTACATAACATATTAAAAAGCAGAGACATCACTTTGCCAACAAATATCTGTATTGTCAAAGTTATGGTTTTTTTCAGTAGCCATGTATGAGTGTGAGAGTTGGAACATAGAGAAGGCTGAGGGCTGAAGAACTGATGCTTTCAAACTGTAGGGCTGCATAAGACTCTTGTGAGTCCCTTGGACTGCAAGGAGACCAAACCAGTAAATCCTAAAGGAAATCAATATTCACTGGAAATGTTGATATTGAAGCTGAAGCTCCAATATTTTGGTCATCTAATGAGAAGAGCCAACATATTGGAAACTGAGATTCTGGGAAAGATTGAAGGCAAAAAGAGAAGGGGCAGCAGAGAATGAGATGTTTAGATAGCATCACTGACTCAGTGGACTTGAATTGGAAGAAACTTAGAGGACAGAGGAGCCTGGCAGGCTGCAGTCCATGATGTTGCAAAGGCTTGGACATAAATTAGCGACTGAAAAACAAACAGGAAACATCAAAAATGGTGTTATAATGATTTTCAAAATGTAGTAAGTCTCAGTACGTTTATAGTTCCTGGATCAAGATTGGTTCAAAGGCACAGCTGAGAAGGTTAAATGACTTTTCAAAGCCCCAGAGCTAGTAGATGGTAGAGATGAATTAAAATACAAGTCAATCTAATTTACATATGCATTATTATTATTTATCATGCAAGTCATTTCTCTAGGACAGAGGAAGTATAGCACATTCACAATTAAGTTCAAAAACCTCAAAATATACAAACTTGTAATGATGATGACACAAAATCATAATTTTAAGAAACATTCCTTTCTGAAAATAATAAACAACCATAATATTAATCACCAATTCAATGGACATGAGTTTGGGCAAACTCTGGGAGATAGTGAAGGGCAAGGAATCCCAGTGTGATGTAGTTCATGGGATCACAAAGAGTTGGACACGACTTAGTGACTGAACAACAATAACAAAACAAACAAAGTGTCCATCAGTAGATGAATGACAAACAAACTGTAGTACATCCAGACAATGAATACTATTCAACGTGATGGAACACGGTTTGGTCAAATAAATACAATGGGACAAATGGAAGCTGAATTTCCTACTGTTGGAGAAATCTGAATAATGAAAATGGAAAAAAATATATATATGAATTCATTGTTAGACTTGGAGGTATCAGTGCAAATTAATGAAGAGTAGACAGATAGATAGGTAGATAGATAGATAATGTGTGTGCACATGTGTCGGGGAGGTAAATCCTCTAGCTCTGTCCACTGAAAAGGTCTGTGGAAAGCAATAATGTAGTAGCATTGAGAACACCTACAGTCAAGATTTTGACTTCTATTATTCTCCTACTAGAAGAACAGGGATCTTCATAGAAATTCCTGATTCTAGGATTGGGGTAAGAACAGTGTGAAAGGTGGCTTCTGTCACAATGAAAAGATGTGCTCAAAGATGGATGGAAACTGGTCATAAAGATACAGATATCAACTCCTGTGATCTGCTGTTAGGCAATCTGGAGCAATCTGAATATTTAATTCAGTGATTTTTGTTGTTCAGTCTCTAAGTTGTGTCTGACTTTTTGTGACCCCATGAACTGCAGCTGATGAGATGGCTGAATAGGGTCATCAACTCAATGGACATAAGTTTGAGTAAGTGACAGGAGTTGGTGATGGACAGGGAGGCCTGGTGTACCGCAGTCCATGGGTTTGCAAAGAGTTGCACATGACTGAGTGACTGAACTGAACTGAACTGAACTGTAGAATGCCAGGCTTCCCTGTCCTTCACTATCTCCGGAGTTTGCTCAGACTCATGTCTATTGAGTCAATGATTTCATGCAACTGTCTCTATTGCCCCCTTCTCCTCCTGCCTTGAATCTTTCCAATCACTAGGGTCTTTTCCAATGAGGCAACTTCGCATCAGGTGGCCAAAGTATTGATAGTGTAAAGTTAACTCTTAAAGAGGTAAGCATGAGTTCATAGTGGTATAAACAAATTAATCAATAGAAAGTTTGCTGTGAGATAAAATATTAACAGAGTTTCAAATAACCTTCCCTCAAAATCGCTTTTATTTACAAAGGGAAAATGATATACTAATAGTGGAGAAGCTTGGCAGACACTCTAATTAATGGGTCAACATGAGTAAAATCATTAATGGTGCAAATTGAAATGGTATGTTATACCTGATATGATGCAGTGAAAGTCTTATCTGATAGTGGCAAACTTCAAATATAATCTGGAGAATATTCTACAAAATATCTGTCCTAAAGTGCAACGTATGTTTCAGAACTAGACCCTTTTGCTATAAAAGACTATTAAGACAACTAATGAAATTTGAATGAGGTTTGAATATAAGAAACATTGTATCCATTTTAATTCTCTCCTTTTTGTTCCTTTTAGCTCAAAGCAGCAAGATGAGGGCACTTTGATAAGGTTTCCTGACCTAACTCTGGCTTTACTTTCTTCTTATTTATTTATTTTAATTAATTAATTAATTAATTGTAATTGGAGCATAATTACTTTACAAAATTGGAATGGCTTTTGCCATACATAGACATGAATCAATGTCAGTGCACATGTGTCCCCCCATCCTGAACCCCTCCCGCCTCCCTCCCTACTCCATCCCTCTGGGTTACCCCAGAGCGCCAGCTCTGAGTGCCCTGCTTTATGCATCAAACTTGCACTGGTTGTCTACTTTACATATGGTAATATACATGTTTCAATGCTGTTTTCTCAAATCATCCCACTCTCACTTTCTCCCACATAGTCCAATTCTCTGTTTTTTATTGCTGTATTGGTTTGTATAGATGAATTTCCTTGTAAGAAATAAACAATAACATATCCAGGGCTGAAGCATCATCTGTTTGGCAATTCATTACAAGAAAATCTTCTCAGTAACCCACTTGCAAATTTCTGTAAATTTGAAATTATTAATATTTTATTTTTATAATTTTTTTAAGCAAAAGCTAATTTCCTTTAATCTCCAAACCCAAAGTCATTTAAAATCTTGACAGTTTTGAGGAGTTCATTATCCATTTAATTGGCTCTGGTCTACATTTGTAAAGTTTATATTTTACTTTGGAACTTTTCATTTGTACCTGATATCTTAAAATCTTGAAAGGAATTACTTTTTAACATGCATTTTTGCATTTAATGCTGAATCAAAAACTTAATAAATCCTGACATAAATTAAAATCATTAAAATCACCAGGGATCTTAAAAGAACTTCCTCAATCAGTCAATTACTGGACTTTTGCTTAGAAGGTGAAGTCGCTCAGTCGTGTCCGACTCTTTTCGACCCCATCTGTAACCTACTAGGCTGCTCCGTCCATGGGATTCTTCAGGCAAGAATACTGGAATGGATTGCCATTTCCCTTCTCCAGGGGATCTTCCAGACCCAGGGATCGAACACGGGTCTCCCACATTGGATGCAGACGGTTTAACCTCTGAGCCACCAGGGAAGCCAAGAGACTTTTGCTTGGCAACTATGTATTCAATTGTGAGTTACTGGTACACAGTAAAGAATGTGTACACAGTTCTTGGAATGTAACGCTTAATGACTAGATCTAACCAACAAGATTATCTCAAAATTTTATGGTAGTTTTCAACTTTCTCTGCTACCAGTGAAAGTGACCGGTAGTAGAGAAGGTTGAAACTATTAATTACATAAATTTGTTTAACTTGAAGCCATTCAATGTTTTCTACTTTTTCACATAAATATGACCAAAAAATGGAAAATGGAACACTATTTCTAGAAAAAAAGAGTTCCATTTTTCCTAGAAATAAGTATATTTCAGCCATTTGAGTTTTAGACCAAAGAAATACTATTACATTTACATTTGGCTATTTTTGTGTTCCAGAAATTCAAACCTTCTGCTCAGATAAAGAAACCATGTTTAGGTCAATGTATCTTCTTGATACTTTTCTCCTAAGAGTACATAAGCTACTTTTTCATATGGAGACTATAAATGTGATAAAATTAAAAAAAATAAAAAATAAAAAAAAAACCTTTCTCACTGAATCCTGCTGTTTAGTACTAAAACACTCAAGTTTCAGTTTAAAATTGTCAGCTTTCATAAATAAATGGCCAAAGCCTCTGTAGTCATAAAAGAGAAGGAAAATAAAGACCTGAATTCAATCTTTGGTTTGGAAAGATTCCATGGGGAAGGGAATGGCTACCCATTCCAGTATTCTTGCCTGGATAATTCCATGGACAACGGATCCTGGAAGGCTTCATCCATGAAGTCCTAAAGAACTGGACGTTGCTGAGCAACTAACACTTTCAAAGGAATGAAATAGATATGAAGATACTAAGAAAAAGTGAAGTATAAAGAATATTTTCTCTGATTGCTGTGTTTATAAATATCACAAATTCATAAATATAAAACAAGTTTAGATAACTGAATCTTAGCCATTTCATCAAATTTCCAAAAGTAAAAAATCAGTGTAATTGCCTATTAATGGTCAGAAAATTCTCTATATCCAAATGCAAATTTTTCCTTGAACTTCAGTCATATATTCCAAATTGACAGCCAGATTCTTCTATTCAAATGAGTCACAGAAAATTCAAGGTTATTGTAACTAGTGGAATATAAGTTAAAACCACAATGAAATAGCACTATAGACACATTAAATGCATAATATTAAGCAAACAACAAAAACAGACCACAAAGTCACCTATTATCATATCGGCAACTATGTGGAGATACTGGAAATTTTATGTTAAATTGCAAAAGAATATAAAATTGCACATTTTCTTTTTTTTTATCTAAGAGAAAACAAAGCATAAATCCATACAAAGATTTTTATACATATGGCCACAGAAATCATATTTTTTAATAGCCACTACTAGAGAAAACACATTGTCCATCTGCTGGTAAATAAACAATTTATGATGTATACATGCAATGGAATACTACTTAGTAATGAAAATTAAATAAAATTACATAAATTAAATTACACAAAATTCTAAAAGAATACAAAATATATCCATGGGCTTCTGTATAAGGAAAAACAGGTTGAGAAGTGGGAAGAGTACAAGGAAAGGATTACAAATGAGGAGATTTTATGGAAGATTGGTGCTTATTATCTTGATTGTGGTATTATTTCACAAGTATGTACATATATCAAAACTCAGCAGATTGTGCATTATAAACGTAAAATTTATTTAAGGTAAATAAAGTAAAATAAATACATAATTCTACAGAAACACAATGAACAAAGCTAAACCTCAGCTTCTTCCACTCACAAGGCATTTATGCTTGTATCTCCTTTCAGTTCAGTTCAGTTGCTCACTTGTGTCCGACTCTCTGCAACCTCATTGACTGAAACATGTCAAGCCTCCTTGTCCATCACCAATTCTCTAAGTTTACTCAAACTCATGTCCTTTCCTTTGAGTTGGTGGTATCATCCAACCATCTCACCCTCCCTTATCCCCTTCTCCTCCCACCTTCAAACTTGCCCAGTATCGAGTCTTTTCCAACAAATCAGTTCTTTGCATGAAGTGGCCAAAGTATTGAAGTTTCAGCTTCAGCATCAGTCCTTCCAATGAATATTCAGAGTTGATTTCTTTAGGATTCACTGGTATAATCTCTTTGCTGTCTAAGGGACTGTCAAGAATCTTCTCCAGTACTACAGTTCAAAGCATCATTTCTTTGGTGTTCAGCCTTCTTTATGGTCCAACTCTCACATCCATACATAACTACTGATAAAACATTGCTTTGATTATACGGACCTTTTTCAACAACATGATGACTCTACTTTTTAATATGCCATCTAGATTGGTCATAGCTTTTCTTCCAGGGAGCAAGCATATTTTAATTTCATGGCTGCAGTCACCATCTGAAATGATTTTGGAGCACCCCCTCCCCCCAAAAAATGTCTTTCACTGTTTCCATTGTTTTCCCATCTATTTGCCATGAAATGATGGGACCAGATGCCATGATTTTAGTTTTCTGAATGTTGAGTTTTAAGCCTATCTTCTTAATACATGATTATATAAGGCTTCAAGGGTACAAAGTATGGTTTTATTTGGGAGACTATGACCTGAGCACAAAAATTGTGATGGTGTAAATGTAGAAAAAGTGGGAGACAAAGCTTGGGAAACAATAGAAGTTAGTGGGTAAAAACAGCAGCAGTTTTCTTGGTTTGAGTGTACTGATTTTAAATTAATTTTGCCTCAGTTTTGGAGGCTGTAAAGATTCCTTTTAATTCTTAAATCTAGATTTCAATTTCCAAACCAGTTTTCTTCCATAGAAACCAGTGCTTGGGATGGTGTTGCTATTTCCTTTCTCTTGACCTTGTTTGTTCTGCCTCAGGAAACCCTATTAGAAGAATTATGACTGAAAAATTAAGATATAGGCATTTCTCAGTTGCAAGTAATAATATCATCAGAATGACCATAAAAGTTATATTCTAATTCCTAGTATGTGCTACATCATTGGAGAACCAACTGATAGCTAAAGCAGAATTCACTGCTCTGGCTTTCAAGTTTTCATTTAAGCTCATAAGACTTCTGTATATTCATCATCAATCAGCTGATAAACTATAAAAATTACTTAAAACACATATTATTATAATGTTTTTTCTTTTTAAACAAAAGGATGCCTGGTATCATTGAAAAATATGATACTTGCATATGTAAATAATAGAATGTATGGGTTCTAAGAGGTCCTTGGTAAAGGAGGATACAACTTTAAATCAAATAAATAAATGTAGCTGTTTGCTGAGATGTCTGGAAGGAAATAGCCTGAGAGTTACTTTGCTCAGAAATCTGGTGTGGAGTTTGAATATGTGGAGTCGGTACACAACTGCCTTCATGTTTGAAATGGTTTGTGTTCTGTTATCTCTGGTCTAGCCTAGCACAGATGGGAACTGTGGAAACCCAAAATATCATAACAGATACCACAGTGCCCCAAATTAATATATAGTGATATTGGCAGAAGAGTTAATAAATTATTTTATTGTTTACTTCTATCTAGTTAAATTTAAGTGTATGTCACAAACTATACTCCCCTTCTCCCAATTCTTATCAAGATTACTTTGTCTTGGAAAGTTGTCAGTATTTAAACTCATAGCTTTTACTATCAGATGAAAACTTAGTGGCTGTCAAGCCCTAATTATTCATTTTATAGATGCTTTTTGCTTTGCTTTATGTAAGTGAAATAAAGTTTTTTGTTTGCCCCTTTCTGATTCAAAGATAACAAGTTTAAAAAATAAACAACCAGAACAGAACTTGAAATTCATGGTGCCTCCGTAAATGTATCCCATAGAAGATTGAAATAATGACCTCAATAAGTCTTAGCAACATGCCTGAGAAGGTGCAGAGAGGATTCTGGCAAAATTCATCTTACATTTGGTAAGCTTTGCTTTCTCTTCTCTCTATTCTTGTGTTGACATAGTTTCAAATCCTTTTACATTCCCCACTATGCAATTTGGAAGGTACTTTAATCCATGTTTATCTTTCAAAATATCGTGTCAAGGACTGAGAACAGTATATACTGGACACAGTTGGATCTAAAAGGAAGAAATGGGTTCTGTGCTTGGCTCTCAAAAGAAAATATGGAGTCCTCATTTAGTCTTCTGCCTTGAAATCATATTGTTTGAATGATATTGACTCATTTCCAATGAATTAAACAACTCAGCACAGACTCACATCTGCCTGAAAATGATATCTTATGTGTGGTATGATTCCAAAGGTCCAGAATGATGATGGTTAGAGGATTTTAAACTGAATTTTTAAGCTAACATAGCCAGGGGGATGCCACAGAGGTTGTATTTTTCAGGGACACATGTTTCCTAGCTGTTCTGTTTCATCCCATGGATTTGTTTCAGTAGTATAAGAGGGGCTTGTCAACTCTTATATAAAATTTAACCATTCAAGACAAAGTCTTCCAGAGTCAGTCTCATGTTCAATATAACACAGAACTTGTTTATAAATGGATGCAATTGGCTTTTGCAACTTTGTCCTCCTAGATATCAACATAAATTGATTAGGGCCAAATCCTCCAAAGGAGCATCTTTTATTATCAGCATAGAGTGGGCAACATGACTGCATTTGTGTGATTCTTTCTAGAAACTAAATGTATTTTCCTTTGCCTCCCCTTCCCCAGGGTAGAAGTTTAGTGTCTGCTGAGTTTTTAACATAGATCTTCCCCTGATTTAACAAAAATCTACCTCTTTCACATTTCAACAGGTTCCTCTGAGACCCAGCATTGGAGATTTGTTGAGAAAGCCTGTGTTTAATCTTCTGTCCAATTCCTGATATTTTAGATTTTAATTTTAGATTCTATTCCTTTTCTACTTTTGATTCCCACCCTTTCTGTCTCTCTCTCTCTCTCTTTTTTTTTTTTTTTTTTGACCCTCTTTGTCTCTTTTCCATTTCATCCAAAGGGCACTGCACATAATATTACAGGAACAAACATACAAATTTTAATGCAGTGCATACACCTGCCTATTTGCAGATTTAAAGCATCCCCTGGGCCTCAACTGTGTCAAGTTGTGCAGGCTCCCCCAGATCACCAGAGCTAAGGCATTTGTTTTACTGTTTCCTGATTCAGGACCAGGGAGAGTTCCCAAGCTCTCGGCCTCCTATCCTGGGTTAAATGAAATCACTTCAAGGCTTGACAACTTCTTCACCTATGACCAAATATAAACTGAGATATTAAAAAGCAAGCAGATAATTTAAAAATAATAATAAAAAAGCTATGACAGTTTTCTTCTTTGTCCTTGTGGTTATTTGCAACCTATAAGACTTGTGAATGTGTCAGATGGATCTATTTTCTTGTT
>SJYC01145343.1:0-19819 GCA_006408675.1 Madoqua kirkii | reverse complement strand
AATATCGTGTCAAGGACTGAGAACAGTATATACTGGACACAGTTGGATCTAAAAGGAAGAAATGGGTTCTGTGCTTGGCTCTCAAAAGAAAATATGGAGTCCTCATTTAGTCTTCTGCCTTGAAATCATATTGTTTGAATGATATTGACTCATTTCCAATGAATTAAACAACTCAGCACAGACTCACATCTGCCTGAAAATGATATCTTATGTGTGGTATGATTCCAAAGGTCCAGAATGATGATGGTTAGAGGATTTTAAACTGAATTTTTAAGCTAACATAGCCAGGGGGATGCCACAGAGGTTGTATTTTTCAGGGACACATGTTTCCTAGCTGTTCTGTTTCATCCCATGGATTTGTTTCAGTAGTATAAGAGGGGCTTGTCAACTCTTATATAAAATTTAACCATTCAAGACAAAGTCTTCCAGAGTCAGTCTCATGTTCAATATAACACAGAACTTGTTTATAAATGGATGCAATTGGCTTTTGCAACTTTGTCCTCCTAGATATCAACATAAATTGATTAGGGCCAAATCCTCCAAAGGAGCATCTTTTATTATCAGCATAGAGTGGGCAACATGACTGCATTTGTGTGATTCTTTCTAGAAACTAAATGTATTTTCCTTTGCCTCCCCTTCCCCAGGGTAGAAGTTTAGTGTCTGCTGAGTTTTTAACATAGATCTTCCCCTGATTTAACAAAAATCTACCTCTTTCACATTTCAACAGGTTCCTCTGAGACCCAGCATTGGAGATTTGTTGAGAAAGCCTGTGTTTAATCTTCTGTCCAATTCCTGATATTTTAGATTTTAATTTTAGATTCTATTCCTTTTCTACTTTTGATTCCCACCCTTTCTGTCTCTCTCTCTCTCTCTCTCTTTTTTTTTTTTTTGACCCTCTTTGTCTCTTTTCCATTTCATCCAAAGGGCACTGCACATAATATTACAGGAACAAACATACAAATTTTAATGCAGTGCATACACCTGCCTATTTGCAGATTTAAAGCATCCCCTGGGCCTCAACTGTGTCAAGTTGTGCAGGCTCCCCCAGATCACCAGAGCTAAGGCATTTGTTTTACTGTTTCCTGATTCAGGACCAGGGAGAGTTCCCAAGCTCTCGGCCTCCTATCCTGGGTTAAATGAAATCACTTCAAGGCTTGACAACTTCTTCACCTATGACCAAATATAAACTGAGATATTAAAAAGCAAGCAGATAATTTAAAAATAATAATAAAAAAGCTATGACAGTTTTCTTCTTTGTCCTTGTGGTTATTTGCAACCTATAAGACTTGTGAATGTGTCAGATGGATCTATTTTCTTGTTTTCTAATAAGTGTACTCTGAGGTCTTACCCTATATCATAGGGTAAGACCTCAGATCTTACCTAGGGTAAGATCATTTTATATATATATATATAAAATCAGCAGCTACTCCTCAAGCATGCTTAATTCACACGCTAAACAATACTGTCTTTCTTTGTATCATCACACCAGATTAGAAGGCATGTTTCAGAGCTGCAGAGGTATGCATTTTGAAAAATATTTTTCCTCATCCTCTAATACCAGAGGTTCTGATATTCCCATGAATACATGAACACACTTATCTCAAAACTTCATTGGTTTTGGTTAAGAATTAATATTTTAAAACTACAAAATACTAAGATGTTAGAGAGCAATAGAGGACCTGTCTCTCTCTCTCTCTCTCTTTTCTCTTTCTCTCTCTCTCTACATTGCTATGATGAAATAAGAAGTGGTTTTACATTTTGCAGTTTACAACCCCTTACCATTTTCAATCTCAGCTTATGAATTAGAGACTGTTATAGATGAATTATTTGCATTAGTGTAGAAGTTTAGAAAGACTTTCAGGAGGCTGAGGAACAAAAATTTCTTCATTTCTATCAAGCAGTGATTAATAAGCACTTAGGATTGATTTTATTATAATTAGGGAGATGTTTTTGAGGAATATTTCTCTATTTATTTTTATACCTTTTCTCTGGCCTCAGCCAAAAGACAATTTTTCAGACTTTATTCCTAGAAGGAGAGAATTGTCACACTAGAAGGAGCCTTACAGTTAATTTCACCAGTAATGAGCCCAAGACCTTCTTCTTCTTCTTCCAGACTTCTGGGCATCCATTCTGCACCATCACCTTACTCCTCTGAAGAAAGTGGCCTGGAGACAGAGGGGAGTGTCACTTTCACTGTGAATTCATCTAATTCCCTACTTTTAGGCTACCTTCATTTTGTAAAGCAAGGTAGAGCAAGTAAGCAAAGAGTTATCTCAGTATTTCAGAAGCTTATACAGAATTTAGGGTTAAGTATAGTTATAAAAATGGATTAACATTTGAGAGCTTTCTTATGCAAACTTTTCTTGTTTTTGCAACACTTGCCTGCTGACATGGCAGAAAAAAATGAGTTTTGCTTTGTGGCGGTGTTGTTCCAGCCTAGCAAAAGGTCTTATGCCTCAAAAGTGCACAGACTCAACCTGTACTTGGCATTTTTCACTGCCAGCAAAACCAGCAAAACAGCAGATCGTGCTTGGGAGATGTCACTTGAGAAAGAAAAGGCACAACGGGCTTCATCTTTTCATCAAAATTTCCTTGGAAATGAAAGACAAGTTTCCAGAGGCAGAGATTCTCCGTATGGCTGTGAGGCTGCTTAGGATAAAGTCACCAAAGGATAAGACTTGGTAATTATTGGACACTTGGTGATTTCTCTTTAAGGCCTTTTGCTTTCTAATCAGCTCTTCCCAGCACTAATCTATCCCATTCCACTCTGACCAGGCACACACACAGTGAGGGGCTTCAAAAGGAGGGCAGGAGGGCAGGAAGCAGGATAAAAAATGTGGCTTTAGGGCATGGGCAGAAAGAAGGAAGAATCTTATCAAGGCAGGGACTGAGGAGGTCACATATGTGCCTGGTCAGAGCAGGCAGATAAGATGTTGGCCAACAGCAGCACCCTAGTACCCTGTTGGAGATGAAGCTGATGAGGGCTTCTGCTATCTTTTACACCAGAGAGCCACAGGCCTGAGTAACCGATGGAGGCCTGGGGTGGGCCTGTGAACCACAATTAATTGGTGCAGGTTGATTCAAATGCTTGCATCCATGTGAGCTCTCACCTAGACTACAAGATGCTTTCTTCATTAAATTGTTTTTATACATTTTAATGCTATCTGATACTTAAGAAAACAGCTTTTGCAAAGAAAGAGATTTAAAGTATTTTCTTTAGTGTACAATATGAAGGGTGTTGTGCTATGCAAAGAAATGGGCAAATGTTTATAATCCTTATGTAGGCACAATTGGATAGGAACAAACAAAAACTCAATTAAAAATACACATGTCTAAGCAATTTTTACATAAAAGAAAAAAAGACCATTTGTTTTGGATTACCTCACAATTATAATATCTGGGTAATTAGCGGGCTTCTTATAAACTGAGAATAGAAAAATAAAGGAGACACAGCCAAGGAAAAGAGAGATAAATAACAGTTTATAGAATTTATGCACCGTGGGCCATGAACACTGACATTATGTGGGAATTCTTTAGAATCTCTGGCCCTATCTCAGACCCACTGAATAAGAGTCTGCATTTGAAAAAGATCCAAGATGATTCATACACACGTTAAAACTTGAGAAATAGTTGTTTAAATAACCAAATGAATCAAAGAAATGCTGAAATTATAAAGTCACTTTATCTTTTTAATAAGATGATTTTATCATGGCTCAGTTCTAACTGGATTATGCACCTGACATCAGAGAGCTGTATACAGACCTACCTTGAAGTCCCATGGGGAACAAGATAGTGACCACTTGGGGAGGAACTGTTTGCAAGGCTGTTTATAACATCATGATTCCCAATCACAGTATCAAAAAATGGATTCTAGACTGGTGGCCAGTAGTACTAAGAAAGACACAGACTCAGACAGAGGGTCCAAAACTGAAGTAGGTATAATTGTTGAAAAGCTGATAAATCAGAAGGGCCATAGAAATGGTTTGGAGTCAGTCTAATTCACTGTACACAGCTTTGAAACTCAGACACATGATGAGATCTTCATGGTGAAAATAGTGATCCTTGAACAAGGCCAAGCAGAACCAAAGTCACCAGACAGTTGCCTGACTCTCAACTATGGAAGCTGTGCTGAAGTTGATGGGATAATAAGCAATATTTGTGATTTGGGGGAAAAATGATATTGTCTAGCTTTGAGAATCAAAATTGACTCTAAAGTTCATGCTGCAAAATCTGTGGTAGAAAATTAGTATAGAGGTCAAAGAGGACTAGGATTTTGAGATAGAATTTATTGCATTAGAAGTTCACAAAGCAGACTGGGTTGGTCTCAGAGTCTATGCCCAAAATAGCAACAAAAACAACAAACAAACAAAGAAGAATGTCAAGGTTGTAGGAAATAGAAAAGTAAAAAGGAGTTGAGAACTCTTCTTGGATGCAAAGTAGAAATTGATGAGACTAAAAGTGAGTTGAAAGAGGAAACTTTGTGCAACGATGCTGGGCCATTCTTTGGAGAGAAAGACAGAGAGATTATGTGTTATTATTATTGGTTGGTTCATTTGGATCATGCTGTTCAGCCACTCAGCTGTGTCCAACTCTGCTATCCACAGACTGCAGCATGTCAGGCTTTCCTGTTCTTCACTATCTCCTGGAGTTTGCTCAGATTTATGTTCATTGAGTCAGTGATGACATCCAACCATTTCATTCTCCATCGCCTTCTTCTGGTTTCAGTCTTTCCCAGCATCAGGGTCTTTTCCAATGAGTTGACTCTTTGTGTCAGGTGGCCAAAGTATTGGAGCTTCAGCTTCAGTATCAGTACTTCCAGTGAATATTCAGGACTAATTTTCTGTAGGATGGACTGGTTTTATCTCCTAACAGTCCAAAGAACTGTCAAGAGTCTTCTCCAGCACCACAATTCAAAAGTAGCAATTCTTCAGTGCTTAGCCCTTCTTTACAGTCCAACACTCACATCCATAAATAACTACTGGAAATATCATAGCTTTGAGTATATGAACCTTTGTCAGGAAAGTGGTCTCTGCAAATGCTGTCCAGATTTGTCCTAGCTTTTCTTCCAAGGAACAAGTGTCTTTTAATTTTATGGCTGCAGTCATCATCCACAGTGATTTTGGAACCCAAGAAAATAAAATCTGGCAGTTTTTTTCATTTTTTCCCCATCAATGTTGTATAAAGGCCCATAAATCCTATAATTTGCAAACTGGGGAACAGGGAAATCCAATGGCATAATTCTGCCTGAGTTCAGAGGCCCAAGAACCAAGAGCTCCAATGTCTCTAGGAAGGAAAAATGAATATTCCATCTCAAGAAGAGGGAGAAGATTGGCTCTTCCTCTGCCATTTTGTTCCATTTGGGTTCTTGACAGATTGGCTGATGCATGCCTACACTGATGAAGGTGATCTCTCTACTTAGTCTGCTAAACCAAATGCTAATCTCTTCCAGAAACAACTCATTTTTCTTTCTTTCTTTTTTTTGTTTTTTTACCAGCTATCTGGATATCATTTAGCCCAATCAAGTTGACACATAAAACTAACCATCACAGACCCCTTGAACAGCATGTGCATCTTTGTTCTTTTCAGATGATGTTCACAGATATCTAGCTCCATAAAATGACTGCCATGAACAGAAGGGTAGACCAAGCGGGTGGGTTGCTGCTTAATCTTCCTTCCTCTTAATCTTATAATGATCCATTTCCCTAGTGCCAGAAAACCTCACATCTTCTCATATTACCACCTTGTTTGTGTGTGGTTCATGTCTGACTGCTCCTTAGTGTCAGAGGTAAGCCTGATAGCTGTGTTTCTTCCCCTCATCCAGTGCTTTATACGCTTCATTGTATAGTCTGATGGAATTGTCCCCTACTTATTTTTGAGAATCTTATATCTTCATGCAGATAACTCCAAGTGTTGCAAACGGACTGTTTCTTATGCTGACCCTGTCCTCTGACCCACAGCACCACCACTCTGGGGGCGTGACTGCTGGGTCAGCATCCTCAGCCCAGGATCTAAATATCAGCTCTCACTGGGATATAGGCTCACTTGAAAATTAATTTTCACAGTCTCTACCCATCAAAAAGTACCTAATGATAAGTCAAAAATAGAGCTTAGTATCACTGAACTGAATGTGCCCACAGAATTTAAAATTCTCTCATCTTTTACTCCTTAAGACCTTAGGTCTCTATGGGGTCTGCAAAGACAATAGGTCTGTATTCCATGGTGACTAGAATGACTTAGAGGTTAGAACACAGTTGTAAAGGAGTGGAAGTGGTATGTGCAGAGAATGAGTAAAAGAAAGAGCAAGATGAAGTTGAAGTCATGGGAATTAATTTCACAGGAAGGTTGTTATTGCCCCCTTTAGCAGCTAAAATTCACATACAGGCACATCTTAAGTAATGTGTCGAGCTGTCCGGAAGATAATTTGAATCCTGTCAAGGCAAACAAGAATATGCTCACAAATTCAAGAGCAATATCTGTGCATTTGCACAACATCAATTTCTTTGGTTGTTTTTGGATGGAGCCATCACCATCAATTAAGTTAGTGACTCTTTGATTCAAATTACTTTTTGACATGTAGTCAACTAAATGGCTCACACAAGCATTATTTTCTGCAGGGTTCCCTAGGCAGCCATATAGTAAATGTAAACAGGTGGGAAGGCAGAACAGCACTGCTGTAGAAGCAGCCTCCTCCCTGCTGCAGCAGAGAGAATAATAACATGAAGAAATATGGAGGCATTATTAGATGGCCTGGAATAAGGCTTCTGAAAGGAGACATTTGCATATTTATTACATATTGCTACTGATTCAATATTTCTCCACTTGAAGTTGTCTCTTAACCCCACATCAGGCTGTTATAATCAGGTATCAGAGGTGAAGCAAAGGTAAGGCTGCCTCTCCAGTCACTGAAGGAGAGTACGCCACAGTAAAAGCTTGACTTGGTGGAAGGGTGATGGAGAGGAGTAATATTACTAACAATATCAGTGAAACAAAGCTTCAGGGAGTCAACATGTATTTAGAGTCCTGGAGGTGAGCGAGGATTATTTCAGAGGATAAAGACAGTGCTCCATAAAGAAATGCATGAAATGAGAGATTGGCTTCCAGCATCATTTTCATTCAGGATCAACATCACTATTACAATTAAGGCCAGTGTCATCCATATTCAACATAGGCCTGGCCGAGGGTTTCAAAAGACTGAACAAATTCTCAGATATTAGGAATTGCTCAGTCCCATGCATAGGTGAGCCCATCTTGAGATTAAGCAGGGGCTCCATATATTTTTGTTCATAGCACATTCTCAGAGGCTACACATCTCTGATACACAGTAGGTAAAAAAGTATATAACAAAACAAGGCTGTAATGGATAATGTCTGAAAGAATCAAAGAATGAATTAACTCTCTATCTGGTTGTCAGTACAAAAGAAACTTAAATTCTGATTATTCTGATTTTGCATTAATCAGCTATATGACCTTTCAGCACCTCTTAAGTTCTGTGAGGCTCTCTTGTACCTCTCTTTAAAATGGCGTGGTAACACAAAGCTTGACCACCTTGGGCCATTGGAACGGTAACATCACAGAATCCAGGTGAGAATAGTTTGACAATCTGGGAACACTGAACAAAGTAAATCGCTGTTTTTGTTTTATCATCACTTTCCACAGACACTGGTTCTTAAAAAAGAACATTTCTAAAGGGAGGAAGCAGTGCAAATCCCTTAGCTGCCTACACCACAGTCCAATTTGATATTTCTTATGCACAAGATAAACTGCTTCATGCTAAGATATATAATTCCAATACCTTTGTGTTTACTGGTTTATAAAATTCAGGAGCATAAAATCCCAAATTTCCCTGGGTTTTTGCCAAGCACAGAATACAGATGGAAAGCTGAACATTAAGCCTGTTATGCCAAACTTAAATTTGACCATAAATTGCCAGATAGTTTCAGTTCAAAGGAACATGGCAATATTATCTTCAAAGCAAATTACAACTGAAAACCAGAAACCAGGGCAGAAAAAAAAAAAAAAAAAGAAAGAAAGAAACTGACAGGAAGGAAAGTGTTTGTAAAAGAAACAGGGACAAGGCATTGTCCATTTTCAGCTCAATCCAAATGTTCATTTATGTTATCTCATCTTTTCTCTTACATTAAAATAACTTTTGCTTACTCACTCATTAAATAAACATTTACACAATGCCTCCTAGGCCCAAGGCCTATGGAGGTCATAATTAAAAAGGCAGACTTATTGCTCTGTATTAGTTAGAGTTCTTAAACAGAAAGAAAGTAAACTCAGCTAACTTACGCAGAAAGAAAAGTTGCTATTAGGTTAAAGGAAAGCTCTGAAATTTTTAAAAGGCTATGAGGAAGCTCAAGATTTTGCAACAGATACACACAGTGTACTCAGAACAGATGGGATCCTGGACGTCTGGCATTTGAAATTCTCTCCATTTGCACCAAATCCTACTATTGGATTGAATACATCAAAATCACAGCCTCCATTTGTGCGACATGATGCTTACAATCTACAATCATGAGAAAGAGAGTCAGACCGAAAGCTTCAGTGTCTTCATCCCTTGTCTGAACCTGGGTAGTGAGCAGAGGAGTCTGGTGGAAGGGCCAAAAAGAATGCAGCTTTTATACAGACAGACAGCCTTTGGATGGACAGATGTGCTGAGCACTCATGCAAAAGCAGGAGGGTTATTCCTAAGGAGACCGATGTGCTGTCGGGATCCGGGCGGTGCCTAAGCAGCGAACGCAACTGCCCATCTTCACATTTCCTGTGCCTTACTCAACACGAGTGTACCACACCAGCAGGGACAGGCATGAGTAAGCAGTGCCAGATCTGAAGTGTAGAGAGAGAATGGAGTTCAAAGAAAAGAGCAGTGAAGCAAAGTGTTACATGAAGGATGATATTTAACACCAGAAATAATGTAGCCTCGACACTGAAAATCATCCTTGTTTACTGTTCTCGTTTTGCTGGTTCTCTGAGTTGTGATGGTCTGTAAATATCGTTTTGCTCACAATCAGGAGTGACTCACTTTTACCAGTCCAACAGGAAACAGAATCCTTCTGGGGCTCTGTCCTCCATAGTTCTCCCCTCATTCATTCCCTTTGGTGGAGTCTAACATGTAACCAGGTGGTCGCAGAACAGAAGCATAACGGTTGATAAGGAACACTCATTTTAGTTGAATTTTGCTCTCTTTCCCTAAAATTTAGAACAAATGTTAAGCTCCAGAGAATTTTAAAATTCAGAATGCTCATGTTGGACCAATAAAATTTGGCAAGAAAAGTAGAAAAATAGACTGGAAATGATGCCTTTTAAAACCAGTGAAGTCAAATAATACAGCTAAGGAGTAAGAAGAATCCCTAATATAAACTCTGATACCATCCACAATGAACCCAAAGTCTTTGAATGTGAAAATTCATTTATTCCACAAATGCGTAGTGGCTATCTGCTAAGTGCAAAGCCCTTTGGGAAAAAACTGAAGAGAGAGACAGTTGATACCATCTAAGACCTCTCAACCTACAGGTGAGGATTCACATACTGAAGGTATTAATGCAAGTAGAGGTGTTTTCTAGAGCTTACTTGCATCAATACAGAACTCTGGGGATGGGAGATATTCTAAGGCAAGTCTTGAGTTTTGTGATTTTGTTTTTCAGTTTCATTTCAGAGTTCCTGATAAGCTGATTGAACAACCTTTGTTTGAGGAAATGAGGCAAAGAGCAATTCAATTGTAAAATGGTTCAAGTGAAAATTGCCCAGGCTTGTCTGACTCTCTGCAACGCCATGGACTGTAGCCCACCAGTCTCCTCTGACCATGGACTTTTCCAGAATTCTATGGAATTTTGCCAGAATAATGGAATGGGTAGCTGTTCCCTTCTCCAGTGTATCTTCCCAACCCAGGGATCGAACCCAGGTCTTTCACATTGCAGGTAGATTCTTTAACATCCAAGCCACCAGGGAAACACACATGGTTCAAGGAAATGGCATTATTAGTAAGTCAGGTAGAAGGAGGTATAAAGAAGGTAGCAAGGAGGTAGAAAGAAAAATCCATATGAAGAAATTATAAATGAGCAGATAAGGTGTAGATATGGGAGACGGAAGAGATTTGGAGGAATGGAGAAAATGGTGCATTTGAGAAGTGACAGCAGGGAGAGGGTGATGCCAGATACTGTATGTCCTTTGCATCATTTAGTTCTCACAACAAGCATATCAAGTAGAACGTGTTATTTTTACATTTTAAACATGAGAAAACTGAGACCCGTATGTTTATTAACATATCAATTCTCTTAGAGTGAATAAATAGTAGTATTTCGTCATTTAGGGCTACATGGCATTTTTCTTCATCCCAATATCATATTGCATTAAAATCATTGATTTATGTTTCTCTCCTAATGCATATGATCTCCTGAGCAGGGGGGTGGGGACCTGCTTGTGTATATTTGAATAAATGAAATAAATGAAACTGCTATTCATTTATTTAGAATATAGTATAGCATAATTTTTCCCCAAAAAACAAATTTCAGCAGTGATCTAAGAGACGTCTGAGTTTTCTTCCAAATTTATCCTCATTCTAAAACTTTTGCCCTGCAGTCTCTTCTTAACCATTTAGAGTTGCCCTTATTCTCCTCAGTTTTATATACCACACCCAACTACTATGGCCTTTGGGACCTTCTGATGCAAGTTAGCACCATCCTTCTTCTGATTACTGGCTAGATTTCCTAAACTGGTTTCCCTTCTCTCGGGTGAGTCTCAATTCAACATCAAGAATGATACAAATGAAACTGATCGAATCATGGCCCCACCCCCTGCGCAAAACACTGCAGTGCCTCCTCAAGGCCCTCAAGGTGAAAGTCTGTACATTTGCTAAGAAGGTAAACGGTACATCATTTATCCTCTTCCTGGCCTCTCTACTCTTCTCCCCTAGCCTGCTCCAGGCACAGTCCTGCTCCATTGTACTGCCTCCTCCACCTACCTGGACTTCTCACCCTATGTATCCATGAATCTAATTCCTCGCCTCCTTTGGGCTTGCCACCTTACCTTTGCAATGAAGCCTACCCTGAAGATGATTAAAATTATATCACACACTGTCCCTCCAGTAATCCTGAATCCTCCTTCCCTGACTTTGAATATTTCTCCTTTGCACTTGCCATTTTCTCAAATACTACACAATTTACTTATTATTTACCACTTTTATTGTCATTAGATGTTAAAAGGTGAGTACCTCTTGGGAGGGAATTTCCTTTTTTCTTTCTGATATAATTCAAGTACTTAGATCACTTCTTGGTACATGTTAAGCGATTATAAATTTCAGGTGAATGAGTGAATGGATTCTCCCTTTGAAATAAAATTTTACTCTTCTCTAAATGACAGCCTTGAAGACTCTGAAGAAGACTTCATAGACTCTTTATTCTGTCTAAACCCTTTGTCTCAACCACTCTTCATATGATGTGGTTTTCAGGTCCTCTCACCTGAAGATTCACTCTAGATTTCCCATGTCCCTCTCAAAATGTGACTCTTCATCTTGAATACTTCATCTGTGAGATAACCATTCCCAAATTCATCAGATCTTGGCTGACTGATTAAACCAGTCATAAACCATACTAAGATCACTAAGATTGACAGTCAAATTTGTTAATTTTGAATCCATGTGCATTAGTTCCACAAAATTATGATTTCAGAAGTAGTTTAGTTGTCAGTCAGATACTGACTGGAGCCTATATGCTATAATTTTTTTAAATATTATATATATATACATATAAATAATTTTATTTATTTATTTTTGACTGTGCTGGGTCTTGTTTGCTGCATAGGTTTTTCTCTCATGACGGCAGGCAGGGGCTACTCTTCATTGCACTGCACTGACTTCTAATTGTGGTGGTTTCTCTTGTGGAGCCACAGGCTCTCGGGCACACGAGCTTCAGTAGTTGTGGCATGTGGGCTCAACAGTTGCAGTTCTCAGGCTCTAGAGCACATGCTCAATAATTGTGGCACACAGACTCAGTTGCTCCTTGTCATGTGGCATCTTCCTGGACCAGGGATCAGATCCATGTGCATATTCTTCACCCCTGAGCCACCGGAGAAACGCTGCTTTAAATGTTTTACTCCTTTAAGGGGAAGAAGACCTTGTTGTACAGATACCAGTTAATGCATGGGTACTGATTCTCTCTGTTCCTTGTTACAGCAAGCTGCAGTCATGCCTAGTGTGTTTCAACAAAGTAGTATCAACATGAGGCTGCAGGTCAGGCCTGGCAGGGCTAGGGTAGATATTTTAAGACTTCTGAGGAGTGAAGGCCCTTAGGGAAACCTAGCCACTGTCAAAGGAACCACTCATCAGCCAGACCTTTGGAGGCTGATGGCCAGTTTGCTTATGACAAGTGACTGACAGGCTGTGAAAGTACAGGGAAGATATATACAGTACACACATGGACGCTGATTGATTAAATCAAACGGACGAGAAAGGGCATGATGGTTGAAAAAGCAGCGTACGCAGTTCTACCCCCTCCACAAAGATGGCCTAGATTAAAATAAATGATAGATGTGTAAATGATAAGTGATCTCACACCACTGGCATGAGGCTATGTGCACGAGAAGTAGATGAGATGAAAAGCTTTTAAATTTTTTTCCCCAGCTATGATGAACTAATCAAAGGAGGGAGCATTAATTAAAAAAGAAATGTAAATTGCCTTTATAAGGGCGGGCACCAAATCTGAAGTCACTGAAGCATAGTATACGCGTGTTGTGAGAGAATAGTTTCCTTTACATCTTGCCCTTAGCAACCGAGGAAGACAGAAGTTATTCCAAACCTTGTTAAGGATAGAGCCAAGTCCTCCATGTAGGAGAGAAATCAACATCTAGGATTGATTTATCATAATATATTCAGATAAAAATGTTCCTCACGGTATATGTGGGGAAAAAGTCTGGTTTTAGTAATGCAAATTATGCAATAAATTGAAGCTTCTAAAATGTTATCAACAATAGTCATAAAACCCTACTACTATGAAAAATCAGAGGATACTGTATTTAATTGAAAGATGTAAGGAATGAATGCTGACTATAGTCATTTTGATAGAAGTCTGGGATTCAAAACCAGACAAAGACTGGAGGGGATGGAGTGAAAATACTAAGGTGTACTCTCAAGTATTTGAAAAGTTCAGGGGACATGTTAACTGGGGAGCTAGAAAGATAAGAAGGAGAGCTAACATTTGCAGAAATAAATAAAATAAAATTACATGAAAATTTTAAATTCTTCTATCCATCACAATTCTTGATGTCTTTACACAGTTGAAGATCATGTGATGATGGAGTTGACTATGAAGAGAATGATTTCAATGGTAACACAAGTAGATTATGGCCATTAACTAAATATGTTTCCCTCTGGTAGAAATTTGGTCACTTCTGGAGGAATCACAGCATGGAAGTATTGAATAGGAAATCCATTATCATGTTCTTTATACAAATTGTAATTCAAGGTACACACTAAAAGCCCTACCTCCTCTCAAAAGCCTTTCCAATATTAAGTAATATGGCACATGTTCATAAAATCAACTCACACACATGTACACACACAATGCATCCACACACTAATCCACACATTAATGAGCATGCATATGCCTACTCCTTATATCTTTATACCCCCTTCATTCTCTTTTCATTCATTTCTCATGCTCCACATTGCATATTCTTATGGGAGTTTCTGTTGACAGTACTAAAACATAATCTTTTTGCACAAACCCTCCAGTGGTTCTCATTTCACTTGGAGGAAGGCTCTTCCAGTGACCCATAAGACTCAATTCAACCTCTGCATTTACCACTTTGCATCCCCCCCTCTCCTGTTCTTTTCCTGTCTCTTATTCTGGCCTTTTTTGTATTTCTCAAACACCCTAGACTTGTCCTTGTTTCAGAGTCTGTGCTTTGAACACTTTTAAAAATTTTCTTCTCTGTTTTAGGTATTTATTCAAACGTCACCTTCTTGGTGAAAATGTTCCAGACAAATTAATTAATATAATCTGACTCCCAATCTTCCAAACCCTACTGTTTAACTTCATCTCTCTTCATAGCACTTCCTAACTTTCCAGATTTTTTTTCAAATATATATTTATAGGTAGATAGACAGACAGCGCAAATAAAATAGAAAATAAAACAGAAAATTTAAAAAATGATTATACATATATATTCATTTTTTATTTTCTGTTTATTCTTTTTTTATCTTCTTCTACCTGTTCCCGCTGCTTTATGCTACTAGAATTCAGCTTCATATTGACATACACTTATCTATTATGCGGACGGCTGCATCACCAGTGTAGATGGATGTACATTCATTGAGTTGATAAAGTGCAGCCCACTTCCACACATATAGTCTTACACACACACACACACACACACACACAGATACACAGCCTTGTGAGAAGGTGGTATAGCCTGTCTTTTTATGTTTTAATTTTATTTTTACTTTATTCTACTTTACAATACTGCATTGGTTTTGCCATACATTGACATGAATCAGCCACAGGTATACATGAGCTCACAATCCTGAAACCCCCTCCCACCTCCTATAGCCTGTCTTTTTATGGATTCGAAAAGATGAGTTAAAAGATAAGCAACTGGTCTCAGATAACAAAGAAACGTTGAGACTAAATCCAGGGAAATTCAGCTTTGAAAATGAACCTATAGGTTTGCCAACATACATGTTCTAGAATGTTTGTAGTGACAGTATTGTAATAACACTCAAATGTCTATAAATGATAGAGTGGAAATATTCACATAATGGGATGCTATGCAGTAATGAGCTTATTTTGAGAAAAAGAAACCAGAGCTCAAAAGTCCATATTATATGATCCAGTTTATGTATAAGTGTACCTGTGCAAACAAGCAAAGAACAAAGACAAAGCTGATTCATTTTGTTAGGGTCAGGATGGTCCTCACTCTCCCTGAGGATGGTGGTAATGGTAGGGAGCAAAATGGAACAGAGATGACCTTTGTGTATTATTAATATTCTCTTTTTGATCTGGATAGAGGTACATATGTTTAGTTTGTAAAACTTTATTGATTTTTACCCTTATGATATGTGCATAATACCATGTGTGTGTGTTAAACAAAGGCTTTTGTTACACATACTGTTTATAGTTATCTCCAAATGAATGCAAGTGAGACTTATGGACAAGGTGAGATCAGCCTACCTAATCACTGGACAAAAGTGATGGGGCAGTTACTCCTATGATTATGCTTCCTTTTGTAAGACTGTGTTACAGGTTATAGCAGACTGGAGATTCTCTTGCTGACTCTGAAGAAGTAGCTGCCCCCCTGGAAGAGAGCTGTGTGCCTAGTTCTGAGGATGATCTACAAGCTGAGAGCAACCCTGGCCGATTGCCAGTGTGAAAACAGGATTTCAGTCCTACAGCTGTGAGTAATTTAATCCTGAAATAGCCTGTGTGAGTGATAATTCAAGAAAGTCAAGCCTGTAAGAGTCAGGCATTAACAGTGAGAAAGAAGTCTTCTCTCTCCCACACTGAAATTTTTGTATAAGATCCTTGCTATTTGGACAGTGAGTCATTGAATATAGGAAGACAAATGAACTTGGCTTTGGGAGGAAAAAAGAGATAAATTTTAATAAGCAAAATTAGCATTTGATTTTATTATTCAATATTTAAGACTTACTAAAAATGTGACTTTATTCTGTACTCCAAATTACTGAATGCAAGCACATCAGTTATATATATATATATATATATATATATATATCACATACATATATATTTTATAACTGAATGTAAACACATCAGTTATATATATGTGTGTGTATGTGTGTGTATACACACATATATATGTCTCATGAGACACATAAATATATCTTCATGAATATAACACTTCCACAACCCAATAAAATAGTTTAAGATTTCTATATAGTTAATGAGAATCAGAGTTAAATTTTGTATTCAGAAATGATATTATTGTCCGTTACAAGTTTTATGATTCTAGTGAGAAATAAATAAACTTAAGCCATTAACATGAGCAAGCTGGACTTCAACATTTTGTTCATAATCACAAAAACTCAGACAAGACCTGACAGGAGCCCCTCCAGGAGCATGTGCCTGGGTAAGGAGACAGCCCTGTTGACTTCTGACTGCTCAAACTGAAGTTCTGGGCCTTTCTATTGTGTATTGTTCTATGTTATTTCTCTGCCTATAAATTAATGTTATTCCATGCCTCGTCCCTTCTCCTCCTTTTCTTTTTTCTTTGCTTCTCTTTTCCTCCCTTTCTCTTTCCCGCTCTTTGTCCTCTGTGTCATCCCTACTAGAATGAGGTGCTTCAGGGGAAGCTTCAAAACATGGGGCCCTTTTCTGTGTCAGCCTCTATGATGGGAATAGTACAGATAGGACCTGACAAATTACTCTCTGTGGAATGGATGAAGGAAAGGATGAGCAAATAAATGAGGGAATGACCTACGTCCTCTGCTAACAAGATTCGGGCCTGTTCGGAGGGGCAGTGGCTCCACCCAATGCTGCCCGTCTGTTCAGAGTCCAGGTAGCTGCCAGGTCTCCCCTCCTCGTTGCTTTACCCCAGACCCCGGGTGACAGTGATGGAGCTGACAAGATGTCAGCCGACCCTTATTGATTATGCATGATCTCATTAGTAAAACCTTGGCCCAGTGTGACCTAATCCTTGCTGGGAAAGACTGTGATATACGAGGACCAGCACTTTGTCACTTGAGGTTAGGCAAACAGGAAGATCGCTTAGTACCTGTGGTGCTGAAAGACACAACCCCTCCTGCTCTGGGAAGGCGGCGAGGAGCATAAAGCACGCAGGCCCTATGTGGGTCAAACAAGTCACTGAGAGCCCATCCTGGCTGCGAAGCTAGTTATTTATTTATGTTTGTTTGCTAAAAATGCATCTGCTCTGGCAGCCCTGGGACACTTGTCCTAGTAAATAGCTAAATCAGAAATGGGGCAGAGAGAAGTGTGGTTGGACCAAACGTGTTGAGATCCTTGAGGTCTGAGGCTGTTATTCCCTTTGGTACAAGGGATGTGTTCTAATGAGTCCCGTCCCCCACTCCTGCTCTCTGTCCCTCAAAAAGGCAACCTATCACCATAGGCTGGAGAGATGAAGCACTTCACATGCGAGAACACTGAGCCCTAAGGAACAGAAAGTGAATGGAGCTTTGCAACTGCCCAGATCAGGGCCACTATCAGCACCAATGGCTCCACTGTGTGAATTACATTTATAAAAAAAAAAAAAGGTAAAATAAAAAAAAATAATATATAACTTTTCTTCCACGAGGAAGATCGTCAAAAGGTACCACCTTTGTGCATTACATGAACTGTGCAACCTTGCTCCTGAGTTCTGATCACAGTGGGACTGACCCAGTCTTATTCTGGGGAACTTCAGTCATAAACAGGCCATCCAAATGAACAGCCTGGGCTTGCTGAACCATTGCGCACAGTGACTATAGAGGCATAGTATTTTGAAACTGTGGAATATTTGTTTTATCTGGAAGCAAGCATGTAGTTCCATTCCTGCTGAGTGAGGGACAGAATCTTAGAGATAACCAGTGTTATAATCATCCCATTTAAGTTCCTGAAAGAAGAGTAGGGGCACCTGAAGGAATTCACCCCAAAGTGTTTGTATACACTAAAGAGAAAATATAATTTGAGTCTATAAATAGGTGGCTCTCCCACTTGAAGCACAATCACTTACTCTTAGCAGGAAAAAAAAAAAAAAGTCCCTCCCTTGTCTCAATCACCCTCTTTATTATTCCTCTCCCTTGACTGAGCCAGTCAGGGAAGAATTATCAGTAAATATTGCTTATTAAATGCTTGGGTCAGGTTATCTGCCTATCAAGCAGAGGGGGTGGGTGTGCACTGGGGCCATGGCTGCTGAGTGAGCGTTCTTGGACTCCTCACACACACCTCAGCAGAACCCAGTCTTTAATAAGCATTGTGTGTTTCTGCCCTTTTTAAAATGATTGAATTATGGCTTTTTATGGCCGTATAAAAGCCTTTATTAATTTGGGGAACCTTCTGCATCTTCCAATCCTGTCCAGGCTCTGCCAGGAGGTTAAATTATTCATGCAGCTTCCAACTGCTATGTTGATTGTGTTCTTTAAAGAACAACAAGCAGGACTCTCTGTTTGCTGTGAACTTTGTGGGGGGAGGTTGTAGGGGGAAGGGCAAGAAGGGTATGGGTATATCTTGAAAGGTGTCACCTCAGAGGCCTCATGGAGAGACAAGGGAGGAGACCTCATGATGGTCAATGGAACTGTTGGGACAACATCTCAGCTCAGGGGGAAGGGACAGCGAAGTTTAACAGTATCCTCTCTTGAGATGTGTCTATGTGTGTTTTCATGCACGTGTGTGTGTGTGTTAGTTCTTCCACCATGGTTTTCTGCTGATGCTTCTTAATAGAAGAATAAAATATGGTTTGTATACAGCTCATTCTACCTATGGTGTGCTTTTAAACATGCTATCTTATTTTTATTTTTACACCCCTATCATTGAAGCAGCTATTTTAACATGTTCATTTCCTGGGTCACAAGGCTCAGAATGGTAGTGTCACCAAGTACTGCATCGCTCCCACCTGACCTCTCTGAAAAGCAACCAGACCTTTTGGTCCCAAGTCTGGCTCTGTTTCCATGATAGCTCTATTCTTCTAGTTCTTGGCAGCTGAAAGGACCCTTCTCCCTGCCATCACTCACCAAACTCTCTCCCACCTTGCACACATGTACATACACACCATGCATAAACACACACAGGCACACAAGCAGTTATAGATCAAATTTATCCATCCTCCTATCTTACTATTTGCCCAGTTATCCCAAGTTCCTGAAGCCTGCTCCTCACCCCACCCCCAAACACACCTGTTGTTTTCAGATAAGAAAGCCTGCTGATTATTCCTTTTCCTGAGTCTACACAGTTCTTTTGCCCAGGCTGATCTACTGATTTCTTCAAAGTCTGACTTAAAAGCCACCTCTCCCAGGATCCTTCCCTAGATAACCCCACCCTTTGCTGCCACCTTTTCTGAATCAGAAGGGATAGAGTAGAGAAGAACATGGGTGCCACCAAAGGTCAGAAAACCCACTTGCAAAAGCTAGTCAAGTCACTTCCCCACGAGGAGCCTCTAATCCACAAACAGGAACATCAGCCCTGCCCAATATATTTCACAAGGATGATCTTAGGGACAAATGAAAGAGTGCATCAAGAAAGGATTATAGGACCTCCAGACCATTATGCATGTCTTATACACTTGTGACACTTGCTGTAAGAAACAGAAAAGAAATCAAGAAAGGCTGAGTTTGTCTGAGAAGGCTCCAACAGTCCTGTTAGCTTTGAACTGGTGAAGGGCTGTAGGGAAAGAGTCTAAAAGGGACCATGAGTGAGGAAGCAGAGACAGGAGGCAGTGTGACTTTTTACCGAGAGACTGGCCATAACAGGGGCAGCTGATGGGAGTAACAGCTGGTCTGGCTCTTTCTTCGAAAGAAGAAACTTCTGAGAACAAGATTTGAATGGTGAACAGTAAAACAAGGGACCAGGAGGGATAAACTAACAGCTCATGTGCTGGGGACTAAGAGAAATCTTATTACTAAGATTGTCTGCATAAAAACGGCAAGGCTGGCTTGATGCTGACTATTGAGATGCTTTATATGAGAATACGTAGGATTCCCCAGATATTGTGAGAATCTGAGAGGAGGATTGGTTTTAGAAAGCTGTACAGTGCAGTTCAGTTCAGTTCAGTCGCTCAGTCGTGTCCGACTCTTTGCGACCCCATGAATCGCAGCATGCCAGGCCTCCCTGTCCATCACCAACTCCTGGAGTTCACCCAAACTCATGCCCTT
>SJYC01145342.1:0-15420 GCA_006408675.1 Madoqua kirkii | reverse complement strand
GGTCTTGTTTTTGTTGACTATATAGAGCTTCTCCATCTTTGGCTGCAAAGAATGTAATCAATCTGATTTTGGTGTTGACCATCTGGTGATATCCACGTGTAGTCTTCTCTTGTGTTGTTGGAAGAGGGTGTTTGCTATGACCAGTGCATTTTCTTGGCAAAATGCTATTAATCTTTGCTCTGCTCCATTCCACATTCCAAGGCCAAATTTGCCTGTTACTCCAGCTGTTTCTTGACTTCCTACTTTTGCATTCCAGTCCCCTATAATGAAAAGGACATGTTTTTTGGGTGTTAGTTCTAAACGGTCTCGTAGTTCTTCATAAAACCATTCAACTTCAGTTTCTTCAGCATTACTGGTTGGGGCATAGACTTGGATAACTATGATATTGAAGGGTTTGCCTTGGAGATGAACAGAGATCATTCTGTCATTTTTGAGATTGCATTCTGAACAAATATTGAGCCTATCCTGTATTTATAATTAAAAACTACTGTTAAACTTTTCTTTATTCAAGCATGCACAATCTACTGTGGAAAGCATCTTAGTAACTAACTCTCCTGTACTTAAGTCCAAATGCCTCCTTCTAGAGCTGCTTCTGTTATTGTAGCAGTTCAAATATCTGTCTCATCAAGCTCTTCAGTGCTCAAATGTTATCCATTCTGCAGCTGGAGGAGCTCTCATTATTTTTGCATGTAGAAAATCTGACACCTGAAGAAAAAAAGAAAAAAACTATCTCATTCAGCTTTTGTAGCATTATAGGTTTTGGAACACCATTATCAATAACTGTAATATAAACTAAGCAGATGTTTCTACAACTCTACAAACTTTCTTATCACTTTCTAGCAGACATTCTGCAGGTCATGCTTTTTAGATACAAAATATGAATTGATAAAGGAGTCTGGCCAAAGAAAGTCAATGAAGCACTATGTCCTACACTCTTTAAATATGGATGGACAAATATGCAGACAAAAGAAATAAAAACTGCTATAAACACCTCACAAAGTTGCAACAGAAAAATTGGCTCAGGAGAGTACAAACATTACATAATTTTTAAATTAATTTTTATTTGATCATAGTTTCTTAACAATGTTGCTAGTTCCTGCTGTACAGCAAAATGAATCAGTTATACATAATTCTTTAATATAATTTAATTCAAATCTCTGATTTATTTTTGCAAAACATGTTTTGTTGCTTAGCGATGGTGATAAGTCATTTGTTTTTTGACTAGCTCAGTGAAAGAAGCATGACAGAACTCTTCTAGACAGTAATAGATAAATATCTGTATGCTATTCCCCCCAAAAATGTTTACATATATTTCCTCACGATACTGTTAGATGTCTTTTCAAAGAATTGAAGAAAGTTAAAAAGAAAAGTACCCTGTATTGAAGCTGATGTTTTAAAGAAGAAGACAGAAAATAAAAAAGTATAACACAGGATAGTGAGGTTGAAACTACAGGATTATTGGCTAGGATAGAGTGATATCTTTTGAACATTTATTTTTTTTTAAATCTACAGAATCGATTGCTAACAGAAATATGAAGAAATGAAAAGTGTCTAGAGTTGTAGATAACATTATACATACCCTCCAGAAATCCCTGAATAATAAGAAGCCAAGTTCTGAATCAGACAATGTATATAAACTCTTTTTCCCTCCTCAGAATGTTTACTTACAACTACAGAAGAAAATAAATTGGAAATCTTTACTTTCAAATGGAAAGAATTTTGTTGTCAGTCAGTTCATGCTGCTGCACATATCCAGATCAGAAGGCAAAAAAGTCTGCAAGCTGGGAGCACTATTACAGTATTTGACTAAACTGAAAAATAAAGTGCTCAATTAGAATTTGATGTAAGGACAGGTTGTAGAAATGCTGAAGCCTACAGATTATTATTAGTACTCCGTCCAGTCTGTCACTATTTTAAGCATCCTTATTCAACTTCAATAAGAAGGCATCGTTACTGACATACTTTGTTTTTCTTGTCACAAAGTTTGGTTCCTCTAAGTTCTATGGCATGTAAGTTTTTGGCTATTTTGAAATATATACAAATCATACAAAAACACATTCTTATGAACAGTTGCAATATATTGAGGTTTCCCTGATAGCTCAGTTGGTAAAAAATCTGCCTGCAGTACAGGAGACCCTGGTTTGATTCCTGGGTCAGGAATATCCACTGAAGAAGAAATAGACTACCCACAGCAGTATTCTTGTGTTTCCCTTGTGGCTCAGCTGGGAAAGAATCTGCTTGCAATGGGAGAGACCAGGGCTCAATCCCTGGGTTTGGAAGATCCCCTGAAGAAGGGAAAGTCTACCCACTCCAGCATTCTGGCCTGGAGAATTTCATGGACTCTATAGTCCATGGCGTCACAAAGAGCTGGACATACTGTACAACTTTCACTTTCATATTTTAATTTTTTTTCTAAATAAGGATTTTCTACATCTCCTTGGTGGTATGAAATATCAGAAGCCCTATAATGTGAGTGTTTTTTCTTTTGTTTTGTTTTGTTTTTTAACAATACTGATGAGACTTGAATTGGAAGCCTTTTCCTGATTCTGAGGTTTGTGACCCCCATGCCTGGAGGATTTCACTGCCCACTCTGATGCTGGTGGGCCACCATGTCTTCCTGCCAAAGATGCTGAAACAGCATATTTTGTGAGATCATCTAATGAACCAGAGCCAACTGTCAACTGTGAACCACTTTGAAAGGGTGGTGGTGATTCACTAGGACAGTCTCAATGAGTAGCCCTGGAAAATGCATAAAGGTATGAATTTGCACACATATTTAGATAATTTTATGTGATGCTCAATATGACCACCTTGCCAGATGTTTATAAGCTTGCAATGATCTGAACCTCTGAACTTTAGAAACAGGTAAACTGCAGTCAACTACATTTATTGCTGGAAAAAACAAGTGATGATGTCATTTGAAAGCAGAGCCCTTAAAGATGAATGGTTGTATCAGGACTGGAGCAGGTGTGAAGGAAAATGACAGGCCTGATTTCTAACTTCTCCTAAGCTTAGAAAGCCTTTCTTCCCTTAGAAAGAAGAAACAGCTCACCAGGTGGATTTGCTAAGCCCTAGTTTAAGGGGAAATAACTGCAAACAAACAGCACCAAACATTTCTGACAAATGGATGGCTTTGGCACCTGAGGTGCATAAGAAGGGAAGGGAAGGATAAAAATGGACACAAAGGTAGAAAGGGACCCAAAATGAATAATGAAGAATGAAAGCAATCTGAAAAGAACACCTGCTAGACTGACAACAGAAGAGGAACAGGAGAGCAAAGTAAGATAAATGCTCATCTTGGAGATATGCAAGATGGAAGGAAGGGGAGAAAAGGCAGGTGATATAAATGAATTACACAGGAGCAGGCTTGTTTCAACACATACTTGAATCAACGCTAGCAAAGATCTATGATAACCACCCCACCGTTTTGTTGATGCTCAAAATAAGCTAGAGTGAACAAGAGGAGTGATGGTAAGGCCTAGGAGTTGAGTCTATCTGTCTTTTCCTTTGCTGGCACTGTGGTTATTATTATTACAGCAAACCTGTCACTATTCAATGTCCACAGATGTAAGTCATTCTGTATAGCTGAGTTTCCTGATAAATGAAGCTTTACCAATTTAAGGACTGAGAATTTATGTTAATTTTTTAAACCGAATCTTTTGTTTTAATAGATTACAATCTACTTCATTGTTATTAATGTGAGTCACTTTTCCTTGGGCCCTGGCCAAATTAGACCCCAACAGCTAAAATGTAGCTTTGTGTTAGATATCTATTTACTAAATCACTATAGCTTTTTTGCTTTTCTATTTTAGTTTTCATTCAAAGATGACTCAAGATTCGTCAGTCCTAAATTTTATCTTTCTAACAACTCCACTTAAATTTCTTTGTAGGTTTAATTTTACAAGCTTTTATCAGCCCTTAGTTACACAACATACTGTTATTGTTGTTTTTCCTAAACCTTACCTATCTTTATAGATTGTTATGTTTGAGGAAAGATATTAATTTATAGGATTTCATGAAAGAAAAGGCAATTCAGCAATCATATTATAGAAACAGAGTGGTTTACAAATGAGGAGAATGGGCTCGCTGAGTTATTTTCTTTGCTGAATGCCACAGAGCTAGCTAGGGACAGATAGGAAACTAGTACACAGGCACCTCAAAATCTTCCCTAGTGGCTTCTTTTTAATGCAAAACATTAGTTCATATTCTGAACCTTTTCTGCTTTACTTTAGAAGGAAGGTAGTATGAAGTATAGAAGTGATCTTGAGGTATGGAGAACTGTTCAGAGCCTTTATTATCCCTGACTATAAGATGCATACTGTAGTACATGATTCATAAGATCTGTAATGTATTTACCACAAGCTTAGTTTAAACAAATCTGTGTTCAACTTTAGATTCCCCTACAGGATTAACAAGGAAATAGTTGATTTAAAAAAGAATGAGAATTTATTTCATTTCAGACCTGGCATCATCCTAGTAAAGACTCACTTTAGGAAAACAACCATACCTGTCACTATTCAATGTCCACAGATGTAAGTCATTCTGTATAGCTGAGTTTCCTGATAAATGAAGCTTTACCAATTTAAGGACTGAGAATTTATGTTAATTTTTTAAACCGAATCTTTTGTTTTAATAGATTACAATCTACTTCATTGTTATTAATGTGAGTCACTTTTCCTTGGGCCCTGGCCAAATTAGACCCCAACAGCTAAAATGTAGCTTTGTGTTAGATATCTATTTACTAAATCACTATAGCTTTTTTGCTTTTCTATTTTAGTTTTCATTCAAAGATGACTCAAGATTCGTCAGTCCTAAATTTTATCTTTCTAACAACTCCACTTAAATTTCTTTGTAGGTTTAATTTTACAAGCTTTTATCAGCCCTTAGTTACACAACATACTGTTATTGTTGTTTTTCCTAAACCTTACCTATCTTTATAGATTGTTATGTTTGAGGAAAGATATTAATTTATAGGATTTCATGAAAGAAAAGGCAATTCAGCAATCATATTATAGAAACAGAGTGGTTTACAAATGAGGAGAATGGGCTCGCTGAGTTATTTTCTTTGCTGAATGCCACAGAGCTAGCTAGGGACAGATAGGAAACTAGTACACAGGCACCTCAAAATCTTCCCTAGTGGCTTCTTTTTAATGCAAAACATTAGTTCATATTCTGAACCTTTTCTGCTTTACTTTAGAAGGAAGGTAGTATGAAGTATAGAAGTGATCTTGAGGTATGGAGAACTGTTCAGAGCCTTTATTATCCCTGACTATAAGATGCATACTGTAGTACATGATTCATAAGATCTGTAATGTATTTACCACAAGCTTAGTTTAAACAAATCTGTGTTCAACTTTAGATTCCCCTACAGGATTAACAAGGAACATAGTTGATTTAAAAAAGAATGAGAATTTATTTCATTTCAGACCTGGCATCATCCTAGTAAAGACTCACTTTAGGAAAACAACCATAGGGTCTTCAAAAGAGATACAAGGAGGAGACACTAGGAGGAGAAATAATCTGCAAATTAATAATTTTACTTCTGCCAGTCTGCTATTCTCTATTCCATGGGTCCACTGGCTTATGTCTGATTTATAAGGGGATGGGCAAATAGGGGGATAAACCATAAGAGTTCTGTTTCAAGTCTTCTGAGGAGGGTCCTTATGTGGCAGACAACATGAACAGATTTCGAGCTCAGTGTCCACTGCAATGGTTGAGGAATCATTTGCTTTGCAGATGTTTCACAATCAACCCTGGGTATTTATGTCCCCAGTGCTGACATCAGTGACATAATTGTCCTCCAGGGAGCATCACTGACATTGGCAGTAGTATTGGCAGCCTAGGAAGTAAATACCATCACTTTTCATTGTTCACTTATATTTCTGATATTAACTAAGCATCTTTCATGGCCCAGGCATTTGAAAGATATTGCTGATAACTCATCTTCATTATTTTACTACATTGGGGTAGTGGGGGAAAAACCCAAATAAACAGTTGAGAACGGTGCTTTGTAGATAATGGTAATGGGTATACAGGGTGCTGTGGGAGTATACAGGAAGCACATCTTATGCCGGTTTGGGGCTGTACAGTGGGAGTGGGACACTTTCTTGAATAACACAGCTTAAGGTGAAACCTTAGGATGATAGCTGACATTCTACAGGGAAGGTTATTCTAGAATGAGAAAGACACTGAACATTGGTATGGGATGAACAGAGAACACAACATCTGTAGGCAACATAAGAAAATTTAATTTGGCTAACAAGTGATTTGCCTGATAAAGATGTGATAATAAGGCTGGAAGGAAAGGAAGGGATAAAATATTGGATGTCTATCCTCAGAAAAGGGCTTCCCTAGTGGCTCAGAGTTTAAAACGTCTGCCTGCAATGCAGAAGACCTGGGTTCAATCCCTGGGTTGGGAAGATCCCCTGGAGAAGGAAAGGGCAACCCACCCCAATATTCTTGCCTGGAGAATCTCATGGGCGGAGGAGCCTAGTGGGCTACAGTCCACGGGGTTGCAAATCAGACACGACTGAGTGACTTCACTTTCACTTTCATCCTCAGAAAAAAAGGGCATCACCAAAAGGTTTTAAGAAAAAGTATGGCATGATCATATTTGCTTTTTAAAAATTAGTGTTGATGTCATGTAGATAAAATAGATTGGAAAACTATCTGTTGGGGGGCATTTCAGTCATCAAATTGAAAGATGTCTATTTAGGAGGCTGTTATCCTGGTTGGAAACAGAAAATGTTGACTTGGGGCAGAATTGTGGTGAAGATGGTTTGGGGAAATAATTGTGATAATAGATAGATTTACAGTTATAGTTGGTAAGATTGGCTGACTAGTTGGATGTAAGGTATGAGGGAAAGCTAGGAGTCAAAGAAGAGGCTGACAATGGAAATCAATCTCTTAGATAAGGTAATTGAGATACGAGGTGGGATGATGGAATAACCAGACCAGGAGGGAAAGTAATGACGAGAGGCATATTGCAGGCCTGGTGGGTGTGATGGGCTTATTTAGAATAGTCAGAAGTCTTGTTGTGAAGAGGTTGTCAGAGGTACAGGAGGAAACTGAGAAGACAGGAGTAGAGTGGGATGATGGGCAATGGACAAAGGGCCCGCCCAGAAGATGGAGCAGGTCAGCACATGTTGATCACTCATCAGGAATTCTCAAAAGTAACTGGAGTGGATTAAGGGAGGAGATTTGAAGTTCTTCTAATTGTGCATTGAGGCAGAGCCATAGAAGACTTATTCTTGTTATCATGGCCTTATTATAACCCTCTTCTAGAATGGCCCACGAAGCACAGTGAACCATAAGTCAATGTTCTGAAATAGGTGATCAATAATTGTTAGCTTCTTCATTCTCACTCTTTACTTCACAAAACAAAGTTCAAGCCTAAGAATTAATAGGCACTCAACAGAGCATTTTGATATAAAATTGATTGGTTGATTTAGAGACAGAAATTAATTTGTATTTCTACAGCTTGAAAAAATGACAAGCTTTCTCAGTCTACTATTTTCTTTGGTTGTTTAGTATCAAATTAGTTTGATGGCTTCTTTCTAGTCCTTTTAGGAAACTGCACTGTGGGGACTGGTAAAAAATATGGACTTGGTAAGATAAGCAAAACGGAGTAGATCTTGATTTTTCATTTGGAGATTTCCATGTCAAACATGTCTCTGTCTGCAGATTGAAGGACAAAGCCACTGAAACAGAAACCAACTCAGATTTGCTGCCATTGCATCTTGAGTAGCACCGAATGATTCAAAAGACCATTCAAAACAAACCAAAAATAGAGAAATACCTCTAAGCCATTCTTAAAGGTTTTAGGAAGGAAAAGAAATGCTAAGTGCATGTGAATACATACAGACATACACAGACATGCACATCTTTTCTAAAATACATACAAAAACCTTTAAAAGAATCTCCCATTTCTAATGCTTTGGGGAAATTCCGTGAAAAGGACGATCCATTGTTGTCTCCACTGGTAGCCAGATTCACCAAGAGAGGGAACTGACTCCAGGTATAGATTCTGAGGCCATGTTCAACACTGCTTTGAAAGTTTTGTTTTGTTTTCTGTGTCTAGCAGATTCACTCCTGGGTCCTCCAGCAAACCCTGCCTTGTCACTTCAGGATATTTACATAGAACTGTTAATAAACAATAGATGATAACCAACTATTCAATCCCTCCATTGCAGAACTTAGCTGATAGTCTCCAATGTCCAGAAAATAATGACGATGGGTAATATTTTGATTACTTACTTGATAAGCACAGTTCTAGCTGCCTGACATAGATTTTCTCATTTAATCCTCACAAAGACATAAACACCTATTCTTATTGTTGTTGTTCAACCATTTAGTCATGTCTAACTTGTTGCAACCTCATGGACTGCAGCATGCCGGGCTTCCCTTTCATTCACCAACTCCTTCTCAAACTCATGTCCATTGAGTCAGTGATGCCATCCATCTACCTCATCCTTTGACATCCCCTTCTCCTGCCTTTAGTCTTTCCCAGCATCAGGGTCTTTTCCAATGAATTGGTTCTTCACATCAGGTGGCAAGAGTATTGTAGCTTCAGCCTCAACATTTGTCCCTCCAATGAATATTCAGGACTGATTTTCTTTTAGGATTGACTGACTGGATCTCATTGCAGTCCAAGTGATTCTCAGGAGTCTTCTCCAAGACCACAGTTCAAAAGAACCAGTTCTTCAGTGTTCACTCTTCTTCATGGTCCAACTCTCACATCCATACATGACTCTTGGAAAAATAATAGTTTTGACTGTATGGACTTTTGTTAGCAAAGTAATCTCTCTGTTTTTAATACAGTCTAGATTTGTCATAGCTTTTCTTTCGAGGAGCAAGCATCTTTTAATTTCAAGTCTGTAGACACTGCCTGCAATGATTTTGGAGATTTTGGAGAAAATGAACTCTGTCACTGTTTCCACTATTTCCCCATCTTTTTGCTATGAAGTGATGGGACCAGATGCCATGATTTTAGTTTTTTGAATGTTGAGTTTTAAACCAGCTTTTTCACTCTCCTGTTTTACTTTCTTCACTTTCTGCCATAAGGGTGGTGTCATCTGCATATCTGAGGATATTGATATTTCTCCCAGCAATCTTGATTCCAGCTTGTGCTTCATCCAGCCTGGCATTTTCACATGACATACTCTGCATATAAGTTAATAAGCAGGGTGAAAATATATAGCTTTGACATACTCCTTTCCTGTTTGAACCAGTTCATTATTCCATGTCTGGTTCTAACTGTTGCTTCTTGACCTGCATACAGTTTTCTCAGGAGGCAGGTAAGGTGGTCTACTTTCTCATAATCAGTGGTATTATTATCTCCTTCATTGTACAGATGAAAACCTAAGACATGGAACATGCAAATCCCTTCCCGAAAGTCTCATAAGAAGGATGGATTAGAATCAGGGTCAGTATCCAAGTTGTCAGTTTTTAGAACCAGAAAATTTGAATCCACTCTGCTAAAAGAACATCTAATTTGAGAAGCCAGTAATTGAACTCAGGTATCCTTGAAGTGTGATTTCTTAGAATCCCAATTATTTCTTGGTGGACTAATAATAGAGTTACTCAGGTTCAAACTCAGTCTCTCTGAGGCTTACCAGAACACAGAGGCATTGCCTCTGCCATCAAGAATTTCTCTTCTAGCTCTAGAACTCCTGTGCTTAGTGGTTAAGGCTGAAAAAATCAGTGTCAGTGTTACAGACTTTGGCATAATACACACTTAGTGACATAACACTTGCTTTGACTTTATGGATCTATTATCAGCAAGCTGTTACACCATTTCTTTTCACAATTAAGCCAAAATTCCTCACACAGTTAAATAGGATTTAGAAATTCTAACTACCAAATACTGACACCAAAATTGAAAAAAAAAAAAACAAAAGACAAAAAAGGTGATATATATAGAACACTTTGCATTACACTTGGATTTTTTTAAACTGTAGCTATTATTATTACCATTATTATATTATTTGGGCTTCCCTGATAGTTCAGTTGGTAAAGAATCTGCCTGCAATGCAAGTGACTCCTGTTTAATTCCAGCAGAAAGATCCACTGGATAAGGGATAGGCCACTCACTCCAGTATTCTTGGGCTTCCCTTGTGGCTCAGCTGGTAAGGAATCTGCCTGCAATGTGAGACATCCAGGTTCGATTCCTGGATTGGGAAGATCCCCTGGCGAAGGGAAAGGCTACCCACAACAGTATTTTGGCCTAGAGAATTCCATGGACTTTATAGTCCATGGGATCACAAAGAGTAGGGTGCGACTGAGCAACTTCTATTTATTGTATTATTTACACTTCTAAAAACATAAGCAGTAGTACAAGACATTCTATAATAAATTCTAAGCTGGTGACATGTACAGTACATATTCCAGGAATTTGGCCACTAACCTTCTGTTTTCACAAAATTCTCCCCAAGTAAGAATTTTCAGAGGGATACAATTTTAAGAGGCAGTTGCAAAGTGAGGATGAACTGAACACTCTCAATCTGAAATGATTTTTCCCACCTCTGAACTTATATCTGTTTAATGCCCATAGCGTCTTTTTCTTAAGACTGAGTCAAATTGTACTTTATAACATTTCTTATATAATTATTTATCTCTTAATACTGTTTAACTGTTCACCTGTTTTGGTGTTGGCTACCAAATGATTGATTAGTTCCCAAGGGAAGGGACTGTATTATTTTTATATCTGTATGTTTTGCACTGTCTGGTACATGACACTGTACTTTGAAGGCACTAGAAAACGTATTTGTTACTTTTGATTCTATTTAATTAATTTGCCTAGATTTGATTTTATAACAGGTACTGGAGAATTTCCATTCTTCTGTAATTACGATTCCATTACATTTTTCATACTGAAAACTTAGAGAAAGTGAATTGTTTAACACTGAGCTAGTTGGCCTTTAGAAAAGAAAGACACTATTTAATATAGACAATATTACTAAAAAAAAAAAAAACAACTCAGAAAAATTTAACATTTTACTGTTTATCTAAAATAGTCTAAGATAATGTTAAGAATATATAATTTTGAGGCCTTTAAAAATTTTTTATATAAAGTTGATGGTAGAAATAAGTATGTTATATTGTGTTCACAGTTTCACATTTGAAGTCAACTATTCTGGAGGAAAAAGCCTATCACTGTGTTCATGTATCAAATGGGAAAGCCTTGAGGCAACATCTACATGAAGAAGAAAAATGGAAAAATAACTTATCCAGCAGAATACCAGTGATGACTACTCATCTCCGTTGGTTAAGTCCAAATAAGCTTAGTTTTATTTGATTATTTTTACTACTGGCATTGTTTTGGCATTAGCAACCATTTAAAAAATATTTCACTTTGTCAATATCTATAATAATTGTATTAAAGACAGGGAAGTGGAGGTGGGCAGAGAGTAGATGCAAGAGACAGGGAACCTGGAGCTGCCCTCCGAGCTTCAGTCAAACTGAGGAAGGGACCTTGGAGACAGAGCCACGTATGCCCACGACAGGCGAAGAGACAGCTCTGGTGTGGGTTACGCTTGCGATGATTGTTGGAAATATCTACAAACTGTCAAGATATTAAACAAATTTCATTTAAATAGTCTGTTAACTTGTCTAAGTATCTTACTTAACTTGTCAAAGAGACTGAAATCATATAGACCAGAAATATTACTCTTATATGGTCTATGAGCCTAGCTTTTACCATTTCTTTGTCGTGAAAGCCATTTACAACAAATTGAGTAGAAGGAACGTTTTAATTCTTTACCCAATTTATCCAAACTACTTAGCTTTTCAGAGTAATAATTTCTTAGTCTATTTCATTAATTCCAAAGAGTACTGAGCTGTTTCAGGATGACCCTGGGAGGCAGTAATGTTGCTTAGGGGAATTTTCTACAAACAAGGAGCACAAAAATGACCAGACCTCACTGGTGATTGGTGACATTACAGATATCCACATGTTCATGCAATCCAAGGTGCTCAGTGTCAACAGCTCAAGTGTCTTTGCAATGCAGAGTCATACGGGAAAGAGTTTAGCTAGCCTCACTGTATGGAAAGTTTTCCAAGAATTAGATTTTTGAAAAAGAACAAAGTATTCAGTGTAGAATACACACATGAACACACAAAAAAGACACTTATTTGAAATGACTGTATGTAGTTTTAAAGGAGTTGGCAAAAGACATCTATGTCTTAATGAGCATTTACCAAGCATTATCCAACCCCAAGCTACTAACTTGTTTTAAGCACTGAGGCAAGGAGGATAGTGGCTTGCTTGAGCCTCCTTTGTTAGTTTGTGCTAGAGCTGAGATTTGTACCTAAATTATCGTACTCTTCCTATGTTTCTCAGATTACTTACAATTAAAGTGAGGAGGCTAAAATGCAACAAAAATACAAATTACAATAGCTCGTGGGACTGCTTATAGTCTTTCAGAAAGCAAGAGGAAGATATATGATTTGATACTAAAGATCTTGAAAAAGTTTGAGCTGAAGGCTTGGATTGTGAAACCCAAATCTCAAAACGGGCCAGCACATCAGAAATATAATTATCTTTCCTTTTCCTCACCTTTTTTGGGGCACTATTAGCAGTTAAAGAATTTATTATACACACCATAAGTGATTTGCCATCAAGTGGTTTACTCATGGAAAAGACAAATATGATTATAATTAGGATGAGAGAAGTTGATAGGAATTTGGACACTGGAATCAGCATTTTATCCTTTCTCCTTTGAGATCATTCCTCTTTCTCTGCATCCTGTCTTCCTATCTTAGCAACATAAATACTAATTGGTTGCTATGGTGATCTCAAGCTTGTAACTAAAACTGAGGTATCTAGGTAACAGTGTCTAAAGGTGAGAATGATAAATGCTTCAACTCTGGGGTTTTGTAAGGAGATAGTGCTGGCATATAAAAACTGGCAAATGTAGCCTCAGCTCCAAAAGACTGGTAAATTTGTTAATTTTATCCTCATCATTTCTGACTACATCAATTCATCTACCTACAGAGCCTGGATTACCTTCATATAAGTTAGTCTCTGAAGTTGACAACTTCCATAAACTTGCAGTCAATGAGAAATACCAGTTATGGGCAGAATTTAGCACTTAATACACTTTTTATTTTATTGCTGAAAAGGGTTCAGCAGCACTAAGATGATTTAAGCCATCAATGAGATGCAGTGGAAACAGCCTAGTAAAATCTTAGTCAGTCTGTGCCTCCTGTCTATGACTCGCAGGTTTATTAAGAAATCTTATTTTTTTTAGGGCCCAAAGGATGAACAACATCTCTCCAAGTCAAGACCTTTGTGCTTTAATAGGTGGTAGCCACCAATCAGCTGCATAATGTATCACCAACCTTTCCAGGTCTCTGCTTCCTCATTTATAAAGGATGATAACTGGGCCTCCCTCCCAGGACTGTTATGAGGATTAAGGATTGAATTCTTCTAAAGTACTATTCTAATACAAGTGCTATATAAATGCTAAATACTAACCTATGCTTTTAATTTTATTCACTCTTCACATTTGAAAATTATAAAGAGAGTTCTGTGGTTACAAGGGTTCAAAAGAGAATGCTTTTCTGTAGAAAATAAATGTATATATGTGACTCCATGGACTGTACAGTCCATGGAATTATCCAGGCCAGAATACTGGAATGGGTAGTCTTTCCCTTCTCCAGGGGATCTTCCCAACCCAGGGATCAAACCCAGGTCTCCTTATTGCAAGCAGATATTTTACCAGCTGAGCCACAAGGGTCGCCCATATATATTTATATACAACATGAACAGGTATACTTATATATGTCTATTGATACATAGAATGTTATATCTGCTTGCTTAGTTAGTTGTGAAGATATAGAGTGGGACTTTTTATTGGCTAGTGGCTTTAAAAGTACTGACAGAATTATCATGTCACAATTAGGAAATTGGGAAGTTTCCTATATCTTATTTAGAATTGGAGCAAGGTCAAATAACCCTATCACACTTCCTGCCCTCTCGTCCTCAGCCTATGAGCAAAGGATGACATGTGGATTGTCTGCTATGTAAGAAGGAGAGTGCAGTGATAATTCTGTCTCTATCTTGTCAAGACAGAGGGGAGGAGGGCACACATCTGTCCCACTGAAACTAATACGGTGCTTGAAGCATCAAAGGAAGTCACTTAAAACAGCACATAAACAAGGAAAGGAATGCTTATTTTTCTTTTTGCTTTGTTGGATGTATGTGTAAGCTGGGTCTTTGACTATTTAAACAATGAAAAATAAAATTGGAAAGGACAGAGTGGAGAGAAGGAACCTCACTGAACAACCTTTATTCCTACTGTTTGGCTTGGCAAAAGCATATCAGTTTTTCTTAGCTAAAGCAGCTATATGGAATCATGCTTTAGCCATCCTGCCAGTATGTGACCCCAAACAGCTGACTATTGACCAAAGCAATCTAAACAGAAAAATGCTAGCAGGCAGACCCACAGGGCAAGGGAATAAGGAAGTCTAGTGGGGTTACATCACATGGGTTCATCTCTATCAGGGAACTATATAATGAACAATTCTAGCAGAATATCCCAAAGATATAAGAAAAAAAAAAGAAAAATCCTCAAATAAGAGTTTAGTCCCAGTAACTACACTCTAATAAAAAATAACCAAAATAATAATAATAATAAGCTTATTTTTTAAATCAAAACACATACTACAGAACTCAATAAACAAAATGTATATATAATCTAAAAATGAGCTGTGGTGTATTAGACAGCTGGGTTTATTAGTGTACGGGATGGTCAAAGCAATGTCACTATAGAGTTGGAGTGAATTATAAAATGGAATCTTAAAAGACTGAACAGAGTTATGTAAGAAAATAAATATTACAGTAAATCAAATATGTATTTTTTTAAAATTTCAGATACAATGAAACAAATATTTTGAACATGGTTCTAACCAATTATTTAGATTGACTCTTTCATATCTTAGTATTTAACTAATTTGATAACCTTCATATCACTGATAAATAAAATGACCAGTGATATGCCTATAAATAATTTAAGTGGTAATAATGTGACAGATGTTACATGAAGACCTTGTCACAGATTATGTTATTTAATGCTCACAAAAATTTTATGGGATGTACTCTATTATTCCTGTCATACGTGGGGAAACTGAATTCCTGAAACCTTAAGTCACTTATTGAAATTAGAGCCAAAGTAAGTATCATAGGTTTAGTTGTTTTGCTATCTAATGGAATAGACCTTTTTGAATTCCATTGTCTACGCGTGTCTAGTCCCTCAGTCATGTTCGACTCTTTGTGACTCCTTGGACTGTAGCCTGCAAGGTTCTTTTGTCCATTGGGATTCTCCAGGCAAGAATATTGAAGTGGATTGCCACGCCCAGGAAATCTCTCCAACTCAGGGATCGAACCCAGGTATCTCACATTGCAGGGGGATTCTCTAC
>SJYC01145341.1:0-40823 GCA_006408675.1 Madoqua kirkii | reverse complement strand
AGGAGAGTGAAAAAGTTGGCTTAAAGCTCAACATTCAGAAAACTAAGATCATGGCATCTGGTCCTATCACCTCATGGCAAATAGATGGGGAATCAGTGGAAACAGTGACAGACTTTATTTTGGGGGGCTCCAAAATCACTGCAGGTGGTGACTGCAGCCTTGAAATTAAAAGACGCTTGCTCCTTTGGAGAAATTTATGACCAACATAGACAGCGTATTAAAGAACAAAGACATTACTTAGCCAACAAACATCTGTCTATTCAAGGCTATGGTTTCTCTAGTAGTCATGTATATATGTAAGAGTTGACTTTAAAGAAAACTGAATGCTAAAGAATTAATGCTATTGAACTGTGGTGTTGGAGAAGACTCTTGAGATTTCCTTGGACTGCAAGGATATCCAACCAGTCCATCCTAAAGGAATTTAGTCCTGAATACTCATTGGAGGGAATGATACTGAAGTTGAAACTCCAATATTTTGGCCACCTGATGCAAAGAACTGACTCATTGGAACAGACCCTGATGCTGGGAAAGATTTAAGGCAGGAGGAGAAGGGGAAGACAGAGGATGATATGGTTGAATGGCATCACCAACTCAATGGACATGAGTAGTTGAAACTCCAATATTTTGGCCACCTGATGCAAAGAACTGACTCATTGGAACAGACCCTGATGCTGGGAAAGATTTAAGGCAGGAGGAGAAGGGGAAGACAGAGGATGATATGGTTGAATGGCATCACCAACTCAATGGACATGAGTTTGCGTGAACTCCAGGAGTCGGTGATAGACAGGGAGGTCTGGCCTGCAGCGGTCCATGGGGTTGCGAAGAGTTGGACATGACTGAGCAACTGAACTGAACTGACTGAGCTACAGAACTGCAGGCTCCCCTGTCCTTCACTATATCCTGGAGTTTGCTCAAACTCATGTCCATCGAGTCCATGATGCCATCCAAGCATCTCATCCTCCATTGTCCCCTTTTCTTCCTTCCCTCAATCTTTCCAGCATGAGGGTCTTTTTCAATGAGTCTACTTATCACATCAGTTGGCCGAACTACTGGAGTTTCAGCTTCAGCATCAGTGTTTCCAATTATCATTCAGGATTGATTTCGTTTAGGATTGACAGGTTTGATCTCTTTGCTGTCCAAGGGGCTCACAAGAGCACCACAGTTTGAAAACATCAATTCCTTGGCACTCAGGCTCTTCCTTAATCCTGAGGCAGAGATGTAGCTGAATAAAACTGACATCACACATCAAAGAAGTTTGAGACCACTACAGATGTGTGATTATAGAACTTCATCTAGGCCCCGAATCCTGCTAGAAAGACTTAGTAAGACATTTAAAATAATTTAAGTCCTTTTGTAAAATAGCACTTTTTAAAATTGACACATGGTTTTTAAAGTTCCTCAATACATTTTCCCCTCAAACTTGAAAAGATACAACTAGTCATTTTGCTGAAGGAGCTATCAGTTAGAAAATGTGTTTTCTCTTTATATCAATGATAAGGATTTTGAGCAGAGAGTTTTTCAGGAAGGATAGATGAAAGAGTGGGAAAATATTTGTAGCACCTTCCTTCTACAATGGAGTCATCCTGTCTTATCTTGTACTGTATCATGTATATGGGTTGGGCAACACGAAATCTACAGCTTTAACTTGTCATATAGAGATATATAACAGTTATTTCTTTTTAAATGATTGAAATCAATGCATACTAATTGTGGAGCACAGAGCAAAAATAAGTAAAAGAAAATAAGTGTGCCATCACAAACCAGATGTGCAGTGACAGTCCTTATTAGGAGCTACAGGCAGCACGATGGATAAGGTACCTACTTTCAGTTACAGAAGCCTGGATCTGATACAAAAGCTACATGAACAAACATGGATGAGTAGAATAGACAATTTGACTTTTTGGCTGATAAAAGCATTGCACATCAAGTGATTGTAAGATAAGTGAGCTTCCTTTTCCTTTTTGTTTGCATCCAAAGACAACTGATTGCAATGCACTTCTTTAGGAAACTAAAAGCAATATCATACCACAATTGGAAATATAGTCTTGGCATTTCATAACCTGCTTCCCTGAATTATAACCGATAAACAGTAGGAAATAATCATTTGATGATACCAACTTTACATAAACTAAGCAGGCTTTTACTGCAGGCCTTCTCAGGGCTTTTAAAAGGCTGATGTGAATTGCACATCTGTTAGATGGGGTATAATGCTTCTCAGTGTGCTTCGTGTTCAGTTATTATTCATTCAGCCAATATTGTTGAGTGCCTATGTTAGGTGACACACTGTGTTTGGGAGTACAGAGAAAAGGGGACAGACAGACAGACAGCCTCATAAACCTGGTAAGATGCTCAACCTACAGGGAGAGGAACAAGACATCTGCTATCTTTCTGTATTGTTTCAAGGCAAGGAAAATATTAACTAGAGAAATATTTGTGAGATGAAGAGTGGGATTATCAGCAGGAAGCCAGACATCTGCCTACCTTTTTCTTTTCTGATAATTAGCCATCATCTACACACTTTCTCATTTTCTCTGTATTGATCTTTCATCATATAATGGCCACAAATAGCAAAAGGAAGGCTTAATAACAAACATTAAAATGAATAAATAATTACAGACACTAATCTTCCTCAACCAACTGATTATTTGTTAGTGACACTATTACATAAATGAGGTTTACATAATTTAAAAGGACATTGTCATGCCATTTTTATAGCTATTTTTCTATTTGTCCTTGCTTCTGATACCCTTTAAAAGGAATATAAAGATATAATTATTGCTGCATATGTAGGGACAGAGGCAATGGCTTTATAAAGATAGAGGAAGAGTAATTTAAGCCCAAAATACACATCAATTTGGAATTTCAGATGCAATTTTTACTTTATATTCCAATGTTTTAACCCATTTTATAATGAGTGTGATATTACCTCCTTAACAAGTCTGATGTTATCACAAAATATCCCATTTCTGTCTTCATTTGATGCTGTTTTATAATCTATCTTTAGTCACCATATGGGTATTTTTGATACTCATTGCCTACACATATACTTCATTTTTAAAGTCTATTTTTTGATATTTTGAGAATAAATTTTTATGATTTTCTTGCAGTATACTTTAGAAAAAATAATTTCTAATGACTGGCCTTCAAGAATTGTTTGCTTGTCCTCTGAAGCAGAGCCTGGGTGGACAGAAATGACGGCCTGCAGCTCCCACACTCAGCCTGTTTTGGCCATGGTTATGCAAGCAGGATCAGGAAGAAATCTTGTTAATCCAGAGACCACCTTTAGAAATATTTGCTAAAGCAAGGTAGGAACCACAGTTTTGAAAAAACTGTCTTAGGACCCCAGAGTTCATAATATATGTAAAATACACTGTGAAAAAGATATAAACAACTGGCATTTACTATTAAATACTAACATACTTATTGAGTATATACTATGTGCTAGGAAAATTCTCTCTATGTTTCTCTTCCTGTGAATTAGCACTGCCGTTTCTCTTTCCTCCTCTTCTGACATGTCATCATTAACTTTTGGAGAGTTCTTATTTATTTGTTGACTTTTTGATTTATTTTTGGCTGTGCTGGGTCATTGTTGCTGCGTGAGCTTTTCTGGTTGTGGCAAGTGGTGGCTGTTTTCTAGGTGCAGTGTGCAGTGTCTCATTGCTGTGGCTGTTGTGGAGCAGCCTTTAAGGCACTCAGTCTTCAGTAGTTGCGGCTCCTTGACTCTGGAGCACAGACTCAATAGATGTGGCCCATGGCTTTGTTGCACCATGGCACATGGGATCCTCCTGAATCAGTGACCACACTCTCGTCTCCTTTGTTAACAGATAGATTCTTTACCCCTGAGCCATCAGAGAATCCCCATCTTTGATTTTTCTAGCCTCAATTTCACATAACTTGAGTATGAACAAGGGCAGTTTATCTTGGATCTCTTAGCCCCAAATTTACATAACATTTCAGAAGAATCTTGGAGCTGAACATACTGATTTTCCCAATTCTAAATTCCTATCGGGGAATTTGATTGCAAGAGTACAATTTTTTTTTTTAACTCTGCTCATGGGCCCCAAGTATGGTGATATACACATATAAATATAGATATTGACACTGATTGGATAGATAGAGACAGTGATAGAGAGATGAACATACATATCAACTACTGATCATGGCAGGAGAACTCTGACCAGGAATTCTCCCTGAAGACTGGAAGAGTTCATACCAATAAATTAGGGTGCTTGGACTGAAAGTTAGAGAAAGACTAGAGGCAAATTCCTGTGCCTTCAGGCCAAGTAGCAAAATGACTTTTTTCCATGCTTTACATCTAAAACCAGCAACCAGCAGAGAAATCATTTCTTTCAAGTCACTTTTTTTTAGGGACAAAGACAGTTTAGCCAAAAACAACCTGGATTTCTTCTCATGTGTCATTGGCCAGGCATGGGTCAGAAGTGCATTTTTAACCAGACCATGGATACGAAAGTAACAGTTTCTGTGACAAATACCATGGCTGACTGATGAGTCAAAATATGTTCCTGGGTGGAGAAAGAGGTTTCATTCCTCTTCATCATTCTATGAATACAGATAACATTGGAGGTCTGTTAGAATGCGCAGCTTAAAATCTAGTACTCCTTACCATGTTATTCTGCCATTAACTTTTCTCCTGCTTGGACTTAAAAAAAAGTAATACTTGGTGAATTCCTTAGGTGGACTGAGAGCCATGGAAAGCTAGCTCAGTCAGTGATCAGCCCAAGATTCATAATGTTATAGTGGGTGTCTGGGTTTCACTGTAAATAGCACTTACTGTGAGTGTGTGTGAATTTGCATATACATAACTTTATGTACAAATATAAGGCATTTTGAAGCCCCTTTCTCATGAGCACTCTAAAATACCTCATGCAGCTACAAAATGTCACAGGAAAAAAATATTTTCATACAAATAAATAAAAATATGTAAAAGGATGGTTTGAATAAAAATCCCTTCATGGCTTGAGATTTGGTCTTATTTTGAAATGAGGTCAGCCTGGCTGGATTTTGAATTTCAATAGAGACATTTTGCATGGCTCTCTGAGTTACACAAAGATATTTTAAATGTTGGGAAGAAGAAAGCCCCTTGCAGATAGCAGCAGGAATCACACTGGCAGAGTTGAAGGAAGTTGAGAAACAAATGCAAAATGAGGAGAACAAATACATATTTTCTCTCAGGGTGTTCAAAGAACAGGAGAATAAAAGAAACACAGGGAGATGGTCGCAGAGGGAGCTAATACTGCACCTCCAGAGACAGTGGGGCTCCTGGCGAAACATAAGAAACATAAGGCACTGGGTATAGAAGGGTGCTCAGGTATTCACTGGCCCAGTGTGGAACAGTGGCAAGGACATTGTGCTGATAACTTGATCTCCTGGGGTTTCATCCTATCTCTGCTAGTACTGAATCTTGTGACTTTGGCATGTCATGGCATATATCTAGGAGCCAAGTTTTCTCAACTATGAAATGAGAGTTTGGGGTGAGGATAAGATGTATCTCATGGGCTTCCCAGGTGGTGCTAGTGGTAAAGAACCAAACTGCAAATGCAGGACCCATGAGACATGGGTTCAGACCCTCGGCTGGGAAGATCCCCTGGAGGAGGGCATGGCAACCCACTCCCCACTCCATAATTGTTGCCTGGAGAGTCCCATGGACAGAGGATCCTGGCAGATTACAGTTCATAGGGTTGCACAGAGTCGGACATGACTGAAGTGACTTAGCACCCACACGTGCAAGGTGCCTCTCAGAGCAAACTCAGTTCATGAAAGAGATTGGGTCAGGGAACATATGTGCCTTCCTTTCCATTCACACCACCTTTGCTGCAATAAGAGAAGGGCACTGAGGCTGTATCATACACATAATGGGCTCATGGACACCAAGTTGTTTTGTTAAAAGGGGTGCCAGCAAAACTGTTGAAGACCAAGGCCTTTGATAAACAAACAAACAAATAGAACATCACAACTCTAAGGCAAGGCAGTTGGGCAAAAACATATCCTGGTGGCTCATATTGCAAAGAATTTGCCTGCAGTGCCAGAAACCCAAGTTTGACCGTAGGTCAGAATCTCATGGACAGAGGAGACTGGCAGACTACAGTCTGTGGGGGTCTCAAAAAGTTGGACATGAGTAGTGACTAATGCATTTTCACTTTATTGAAGTGATGATTTTTAAAAACTTACAGAAATATACTTGAAATTACTTATGAAAGTATGCGTGTGTGTGTGTGCACGCACGCACGTGTGTGTTAGTTGCTCAGTCATATCTGCCTCTTTGCTACTCCACAGACTGTAGGCAGCCAGGCTCTTCAGTCCATGGGATTCTTCAAGGCAAGAATACTGGAGTGAGTTGCTGTTCCCTTCTTCAGGGGATCTTCCTGACCCAGGGATCAAATCTGGGTCTCTTTCATTGCAGGTAGTCACTAGGAACACCTATGATCCTTTCTAAAGATTGTGATTCAGTAAGATCTAGATTGGAGCCTGAAATCTGTATGTAAAGATTTCCCCATGCAATTTTTTGAGCTCCTCAAATGATAATTCAAACCCTAAACAAGAGACTTTTTAATGAAAAATCTATTGTATTTCTCTTTTACACATATACACATTTTTTTAAATATTCTTTTCCATTATGGTTTATCACAAGACATTGAATATAGTTTCCTGTGATACATAATAGGACCTTGTTGTTTATCCATTATAAATGTAGTGGTTTGCATCTACCAGCCCCCAAATCCAAGTCCATTCCTTTCCCTCCACACTCTCTCGTACCAATCACAAATCTGTTCTCTATGTCTATGAATCTGTTTCTATTTGTTCAGTTCAGTTCAGTCACTCACTCATTTCCAACTCTTTGTGACTCCATAAACTGCAGCATGTCAGGCATCCCTGTCCATCATCAGTTGCTGGAGTCTATCCAAACCCATGTCCATTGAGTAGGTGATGCCATCCAACCATCTCATCCTCTATTGTCCCCTGCTCCTCCTGCCCTCAATCTTTCCCAGCATCTTTTCAAATGAGTCGGCTCTTTACATCAGGTGGCCAAAGTATTGGAGTTTCAGCTTCAACATCAGTCCTTCCAATGAGCACCCAAGATTGATCTCCCATAGAATGGACTGGTTGGATCTCCTTGCAGTCCAAGGGACTCTCAGGAGTCTTCTCCAACATCACTTTTCAAAAGCATCAATTCTTTGGTGCTCAGCTTTCTTTATAGTCCAGCTCTCAGATCCATACATGACGACTGGAAAAACTATAGCCTTGACTAGATGGACCTTTGTGGAAAACGTAATGTCTCTGCTTTTTAACATGCTGTCTAGATTGATTATAACCTTCCTTCCAAGAACTAAGAACTTTTAATTTCATGGCTGCACTCACCATCTGCAGTGATGGTGCAGATGGAGCCCCCCAAAATAAAGTCAGCCACTGTTTCCACTGTTTCCTCATCTATTTGCCAAGAAGTAATAGGACCAGAAGCCATGACCTTAGTTTTCTGAATGTTGAGATTCATGTCAACTTTTTCACTCTCCTCTTTCACTTTCATCAAGAAGGTCTTTAGTTCTTCATTTTCTGCTATAAAGGTGGTGTCATATCTGAGGTAATTGATATTTCTCCCGGTAATCTGGAGTCCAGCTGTGCTTCCTCCAGCCCAGCATTTCTCATGATGTACTCTGCATATAAGTTAAATAAGCAAGGTGACAATATACAGCCTTGACGTACTCCTTTTCCTATTTGGAACCAGTCTGTTGTTCCATGCCCAGTTCTAACTGTTGCTTCCTGAGACCTGCAAACAGGTTTCTAAAGAGACAGGTCAAGTGGTCTGGTATTCCCATCTCTTTCAGAATTTTCCACAGTTTATTGTGATCCACACAGTCAAAGGCTTTGGCATAGTCAATAAAGCAGAAATAGATGTTTTTCTACTCTCTTGCTTTTTCCATGATGTCGCGGATATTGGCAATTTGATTTCTGGTTCCTCTTCCTTTTCTAAAACCAGCTTGAATATCTGAAAGTTCACCATTCACATTTGCTGAAGCCTGGCTTAGAGAATTTTGAGCATTACTTTACTAGCGTGTGAGATGAGTGCAACTGTGCGATAGTTTGAGCATTCTTTGGCATTGCCTTTCTTTGGGATTGGAATGAAAACTTAGCTTTTCCAGTCCTGTGGCCATTGCTGAGTTTTCCAAATTTGCTGATATATTGAGTGCAGCACTCTCAGAGCACCATCTTTTGGGATTTAAAATAGCTCAACTGAAATTCCATCACCTCCATTAGCTTTGTTTGTAGTTATGCTTCCTAAGACCCACTTGACTTCACATTCTAGGATGTCTGGCTCTAGGTGAATGTGAGTGATCACACCATCATAATTATATGGGTTGGAAAATATTTTGTATGGTTCTTTTGTGTATTCTTGCCACCTCTTCTTAATATTTTGCTTCTATTAGCTCCATACAATTTCTGTCCTTTATCGAGCCCATCGTTGCATGAAATATTCCCTTGGTATCTCTAATTTTCTTGAAGAAATCTCTAGTCTTTCTCATTCTATTGTTTCCCTCTAGATAGGTTCGTTTGTGCTATATTTTAGATTCCACATATAAGTGATCATATGATAATTGTCTTTCTTTTTCTGACTTGCTTCTCTTAGTATGATAATCTCTAGTTGCATCCATGTTGCTGCAGATGACATCATTTTGCTCCTTTCTAATGACTGAGTAGTATTCCATATATATATATTCCATATATATATATACATACCACATCTTCTTTATCCTTTCATTTGTTGATGGACATTTGTGTTGTTTCCATGTTTTGGTTTCTGTGAACAGTGCTGTTTTGAACATAGGGACACACATATCTTTTTGAATTATAGTTTTGTCTGAGTATATGTCCAGGAATGGGATTACTGGATAATATGGTAATTCTATTTTTAGTTTCTGAAGAACTTCCATACTGCTTTCAATAGAGACTGTACCAACTTATATATCCACCAACAATGTAGAAAAGCTCCGTTTTCTTCACACACTCTCCAGCATTTGTTATATGCAGACTTTTTACTGATGGTCATTCTGAATGATACAAGGTGGAACTTCACTGTAGCTTTGATTTGGATTTCTCTTAAATAGTCATGTTGAGCATTTTTCCATGTTTCTACTGGTCATCCTTAGGTCTTCTTTGGCGACAAATGTCTATTAAGATCTGCTGCCCATTTTTTGATTGAGTTGTTTTTGTTGTTGTTGTTGAGTTGTATGAGCTATTTGTATATTTTGGAGATTGAGTTCTTGTCTGTTCCATACGCAGATATTTTCTCCTTTCCACATGTTGCCTTTTAATTTGTTTATGGTTTCCTTCACTAGGCAAATGCTTGTAAATTTGATTAGGTCCTATTTGTTTGTTTGTTTGTTTTTCTATTGTCTAGGAAGACAGACCCCAAAACATTGGTACAATTTATGTCAGAGAATATTTTGCCTTTGCTGTCTTCTAGGAGTGTTATGATGTCATAATTTATGTTAATATCAAGCCACTTTGAATTTACTTTTGTGTATGGTGTGACATTGTATTCCAACTTCATTGATTTACATGTAGCTGTCCAACTTTCCCAGCACCACTTGATGAAGAGGCTATCTTTTCCCCATTTTATATTACTGCCTTCCTTGTGAAAGGTTAATTTACCATAGGTGTGGGTGTATTTCTCATCTCTTTATTCTGTTCCAATGATTCTTATGCCTATTTTTATACCAACACTCCACTGTTTCATTGCTATAGCTTTGTAGTATTGTCTAAATTCTGGTAGAGTTATACCTCCTGGGTTTTTTTTTTTTGTGTGTGTTGTTGTTGTTCCTTTGTCCGCCCCCTGTCCAGGATGGTTTTAGCAATTCTGAGTCCTTTATGGTCCCATAAAGAAAAGATGACTAACATGATTCAAACTAAAAAACAAACAAACAAACAAAAAACAAAAACAAAAAAACCATGCCTTTGATATTATCTATCTCTTTGTTCCATAAAGCCACAGTGAAAACTTTGTATAATTTGAGGCTATGTTATAATACATTATGTATTTTGTTATTATTCAGGTGCTCAGTCATCTTTGCAACACCATGGACTGCAGCACACCAGGCTTTCCTGTCCTTCACCATCTCCCAGAGATTTCTCAAACTCATATCCATTGAGACAGTGATACCATCCAACCATCTCATCCTCTGTAATCTCCTTCTCTTCCTGCCTTCTATCTTTTGCAGCAACAGGGTCTTTCTTTTCCAATGAGCCAGGTCTTTGAAACAGGTGGCCGAAGTGCTGGAAGCTTCAGCATCAGTCCTTCCAATGAATATTCAGGGTTGATTTTCCTTAGGATTGACTGGTTTGATCTCCTTGTTGTGCAAGGGATTCTCAACATTCTTCTCCACCACCACTGTTCAAAAGCATCAATTCTTTGGTGCTCACCCTCATTTACGGTCCAAATCTCACATACATGCAGGATTACTGGAAAAACCATAGCTTTAACTATACAGACCTTTGCCAGCAAAGTAATGCCTCTGCTTTTTAATATACTGTTTAGGTTTGTCATAGCTTTTCTTCCAAGGAGCAAGCATCTTTAATTTCATGGCTGTAGTCATTGCCAGCAGTGATTTTGGAGTCCAGAAAGTAAAGTCTGTCACCGTTTCCTTTGTTTCCCCATCTATTTGCCATAAAGTGATGGGGCCAGATGATCCAGTTTAGTTTTTTGAATGTTGAGTTTTAAGCCAGCTTTTGCACTCTCCTCTTTCGCCTTCATCAAGAGGCTCTTGTCATCTGCATATCTGAGCTTGTTGATCTTGTCATCTGCCTATCTGAGGTTGATGATATTTCTCTGGGCAATCTTGATTCCAGTTCGTGCTTCATCTAGGCTGGCATTTCACATGATGTGCTCCACACATAAGTTAAGTAAGCTGGGTGACAATATACAGCCTTGACTTATTACTTTCCCAATTTGGAACCAGTCTTCTGTTCCATGATTGGTACTAAATGTTGCTTCTTGACCTGCATACAGGTTTCTCATGAGACAGGTGAGGTGATCTGATATTTCCATCTCTTGAAAAATTTTTCAGTTTGTTGTGATTCACATTGTCAAAAGGTGGCTTCACGTGTACCTCAGTTCGTAGAGAATCCGCCTGCCAAGCAGGAGACCTGGATCTGATTTCTAGGTCGGGAAGATCCCGTGGAGAAGGAAATGGCAACCCACTCCAATATTCTTGCCTGGGAATCCATGGACAGAGGAACCTGGAAGGCTATACTCCACGGTGTCGCAAGAGTCAGACATAACTTAGTGACTAAACCACCACCACCATACAGTCAAAGGCTTTGTTTAGTTCAATCGCTTACTCCTGTCCAACTCTTTGCAACCCATGAATCGCAGCACACAAGGCCTCCCTGTCCATCACCAACTCCCGAAATTTACTCAGACTCACATCCATCGAGTCCGTGATGCCATCTAGCCATCTCATTCTCTGTCGTCCCCTTCTCCTCCTGCCCCTAATCCCTCCCAGCATCAGAGTCTTTTCCAATGAGTCAGCTCTTTGTATGAGGTGGCCAAAGTACTGGAGTTTCAGCTTTAGCATCATTCCTTCCAAAGAAATCCCAGGGTTGATCTCATTCAGAATGGACTGGTTGGATCTCCTTGCAGTCCAAGGGACTCTCAAGAGTCTTCTCCAACACCACAGTTCAAAAGTATCAATTCTTTGGCACTCAGCCTTCCTCACAGTCCAACTCTCACATCCATACATGACCACACGAAAAAACATAGCCTTGACTAGAAGGACCTTAGTTGGCAAAGTAATGTCTCTACTTTTGAATATGCTACCTAGGTTGGTCATAACTTTTCTTCCAAGGAGTAAGCGTCTTTTAATTTCATGGCTGCAGTCACCATCTGCAGTGATTTTGGAACCCCCGAAAAATTAAGTCTGACACTGTTTCCACTGTTTCCCCATCTATTTCCCATGAAGTGATGGGACTGGATGCCATGATCTTCATTTTCTGAATGTTGAGTGTTAGGCCAACTTTTTCACTCTCCATTTTCACTTTCATCAAGAGGCTTTTTAGTTCCTCTTCACTTTCTGCCATAAGGGTGGTATCATCTGTGTATCTGAGGTTATTCATATTTCTCCCGGAAATCTCGATTTCAGCTTGTGTTTCTTCCAGTGCAGCATTTCTCATGATTACTCTGCATATAAGTTAAACAAGCAGGGTGATAATATACAGCCTTGATGTACTCCTTTTCCTATTTGGAACCAGTCTGTTGCTCCATTTCCACTTCTAACTGTTGCTTCCTGATCTGCATACAGATTTCTCAAGAGGCAGGTTAGGTGGTCCGGTATTCCCATCTCTTTCAGAATTTTCCACAGTTTATTGTGATCCACACAGTCAAAGGCTTTGGCATAGTCAAATAAAGCAGAAATAGATATTTTTCTGGTACTCTCTTGCTTTTTCCATGATCCAGCGGATGTTGGGAATTTGATCTCTGGTTCCTCTGCCTCTTCTGAGACCAGCTTGAACATCAGGAAGTTCACGGTTCACGTATTGCTGAAGCCTGGCTTGGAGAATTTTGAGCATTACTTTACTAGCACGTGAGATGAGTGCAACTGTGCGGTAGTTTGAGCATTCTTTGGCATTGCCTTTATTTGAGATTGAAATGAAACTGACTTTTTCCAGTCCTGTGGCCACTGCTGAGCTTTCCAAATTTGGTGGCATATTGAGTGCAGCACTTTCACAGCATCATCTTTCAGGATGTGAAATAGCTCAACTGGAATTCCATCACCTCCTCTAGCTTTGTTCCTAGTGATGCTTTCCAAGGCCCACTTGACTTCACATTCCAGGATGTCTGGCTCTAGATGCGTGATCACACCATCGTGATTATCTGGATCAAGAAGATCTTTTTTGTACAGTTCTTCTGTGTATTCTTGCCACCTCTTCTCAATATATTTTGCTTCTGTTAGGTCCAGACCATTTCTGTTGTTTATCGAGCTCATCTTTGCATGAAATGTTCCCTTGGTATCTCTACTTTTCTTGAAGAGATCTCTAGTCTTTCCCATTCTGTTCTTTTCTTCTATTTCTTTGCATTGATCACTGAAGAAGGCTTCTTATCTCTTCTTTCTATTCTCTGGGACTCTGAATTCAGATGCTTATATCTTTCCTTTTCTCCTTTTCTTTTTGCCTTTCTTTTCATAGCTATTTGTAAGACTTCCCCAAACAGCCATTTTGTTTTTTGCATTTTTTTTTCTATGAGAATTGTCTTGATCCCTGTCTCCTGTACAATGTCACAAGCCTCCATCCATAGTTCATCAGGTACTCTATCTATGAGATCTAGGCTGTTAAATCTATTTCTCACTTCCACTGTATAATCAGAATGGTCTAGTGGTTTTCCCTACTTTCATCAATTTGAGTCTGACTTTGGTACTAAGGAGTTCATGATCTGAGCCACAGTCAGCTTCCGGTCTTGTTTTTGTTGACTGTATAGGGCTTCTCCATCTTTGGCTGCAAAGATTATATCAATCTGATTTTGCTGTTGACCATCTGGTTATGTCCATGTGTACAGTCTTCTCTTGTGTTGTTGGAAGAGGGTGTTTGCTATGACCAGTGCATTTTTTTGGCCAAAACTCTATTAGTCTTTGCCCTGCTTTATTCCACATTTCAAAGCCTAATTTTCCTGTTATTCCAGGTGTTTCTTGACTTCCTACTTTTGCATTCCAGTCCCCTATAATGAAAAGGACATCTTTTTTGGGTGTTAGTTCTAAAAGGTCTGGTAGGTTTTCATAAAACCGTTTAACTTCAGCTTCTTCAGTGTTACTGATTGGGGCATAGACTTGGATAACTATTATATTGACTAATTTGCTTTGGAAATGAACAGAGATCATTCTGTCATTTTTTAGATTTCATGCAAGTACTTTATTCATGACTCTTTTGTTGACCATGATGGCTACTCCATTTCTTCTATGGGATTCCTGCCTGGAGTAGTAGATATAATGGTCATCTGAGTTCAATTCACCCATTCTGATTTATTTTAGTTCTCTGATTCCTAGGATGTCAATGTTCACTCTTGCCATCTCCTGTTTGACCACTTCCAATTTGCCTTGATTAGCATAGTCAATGAAGCAGAAGTAAACTTTTTTTTCTTCCCCTGGAGTTTTCTTGCTTTCTCTATGATCCAATGGATGTTGGCAATTTGATCTCTGGTTCCTCTGCCTTTTCTAAATCCAGCTTTATATCTGTAAGTTCTCAGTTCACATGCTGTTGAAGCCTAGCTTGGTGGATTTTGAGCATTACTTTGCTGTTATTTGGAATGAGTGCATTTGGATGATAGTTTGAACATTCTTTGGCATTGCATTGCCCTTCTTTGGTATTCAAACGAAAACTGACCTTTTCCAGGCCTTTGGCCACTGCTGAGTTTTCCAAATTTGCTGGCATATTGAGTGCAGCACTTTAAAGCATCAGCTTTAGGATTTGAAATAGCTTAGCTGAAATTCTATCACATCCACTAGCTTTCTGTATAGTGATGCTTCCTAAGGCCCACTTGACTTCATGCTGCATGATGTCTGGCTCTAGGTGAATGACCATACCATGATGGTTACCCAAGTCGTTAAGATTTTTTTTTATATAGTTCTTTTGTGTATTCTTTCCACCTCTTTTTAGTATCTTCTGCTTCTGTTAGTTGCATACTGTTTAAGTCCTTTGTTGTGCTTGTCTTTGCATGAAACTATATATATATATATATCATGTATGGCTTTTGTATTACCCTATCTACCATACATAGCTAAACATTATAAACTCAAGCAACATAGACCAATATATATATAAATGAGTTTCACTGATCTTATGATGAGTGATTTTAAAATTATTTCTTCATATTTACCTTTGTTCTCAAATATCTCAAAGCCAATCTGACTTAGGTCATGGCAACTAGGTAGATAAGTTTGGCTTCATATCTTGTCTTTTCTCTTTCCTATGGGCTAGTTTTATTAGTAGTAATAAAGAATATTGCTCTTTCAAATGTACATTTTGCTGTATACTTCTTTATTGCCTTAGTGGAAATCACAAGAGGAAAAAGGATTAAGTCAAAAGTGTTAAGGCAATGAATGAAGGGGAGACAAAACAAGGTAAATTAAAAAGGAGAGAATAAAAAGAGAAAAGGAAGACAGAAAATCTAGAAGGCAAGAAGTCAAAAAGAAATAGACTCATTTGAAGAAGATGATCCTGGTGCAGCAATGCATTTGGAAACACATCTGTCTGGGAAAGGAAAATAATACGTCATTTTGGTCTAAAGTTTGTGGAGGTTCATGGACGGCAATCAGAATATAGTGTCAGAGGACACTTCATGTTTTAAGTTGTGAAGTTGTCACAAGCTAAGTTGTCTCTGTAGAAACACTCCAATCAAGAAACACATTATCTTCTAAATCTTGATGAGGCAGAGTTTAAGAAACACACAAGTCGCTGTGATGACACAACTGTTTCCTAGAAACATGTCTTCCATTTGGTGAAATGATTTTGAATTAGTCCTGGTAGCTGCTTATCAACAAAATCTCCTGAAGCTCAACATCAATATTGCTTTACTTAAAAAAATTTTTTTTTGCAGAAAAAAGTTAAAAATTAGATTCTCTAATATTATGTAAGTAATGACCCCAAAATGGCTTGATTTGCAAGAGACCAGACTGTAGAAATATTCATAACACCTCCCAGCCGTGTAGTTTCCCCAAATCAGTTTTACATAAATATAAAAATTGCAATCTGCCTGTTAATATTAATGTGCTCATTTGTGGATGAGTTTGAAATAACATGACACATCTGGGACTGGCCTCATTGACCTCTTTGGTAGTGGTGATTCATTAAGTGGTCACTCCTTGAGACAGCAATATCTGCTTGAACAGCTATTAACATTATGAGACCTTACCTAATTATTTATTGCTTTTGAGTAGAAATATGCATCATGGTTAAGTAAAGGCAGATTTTTCCTGTGTTTCTCTGTGTCTGTGTGAGTGTAAAACATAGACAGAGAGGCCAGGTGGGCTGCCCTCTATGGGGTCGCACAGAATCGGACATGACTGAAGTGACTTAGTAGCAGCAGCAGCAAAGCATAGACGTGGAGTGACTTGAGCTGAATTAGATAAATCTGGAATAATCCATCTGATATAATAATGTAGGGGAATTGGAATGGATGGGTTTTCAAATGAATTGTTAATAGAGATCTTGTGCAGAACTTGAATCCACTCCATATTAATCCATTTAATACATTTTGGGGGACATGTGCCACATTCTATTACTTTAGGCATTGACACCATCATCCAGAGGACAAAGGAGGAAAATCCTTGTTTTCTTAAAGACAGAAAGTAAATAGTTGAGCAAGTAACTGCAGAAAATACCTGGTCAGGGGAGAGAGGGGTAAGACAAAAATGACTCAAGTACTTCCAACCGAGTTCTCAGGGTAGCCATCCTGAATAAGGAGAAATTTGAGTAAAGACCTGAGTAAGTGAAGGATATTATGTGATACCAATATTTGAGAAAGAAAATCCATTGAATTCTTGATGTATTTTAGAGATAATGCCAAAGGGTTTTTTGATAGATTGGATATGGGATGTGAGATAAAGAATAAAGAAAAGGATAATTGGGTAAATCCAAATTTTTGCCTCTTTTTGATGACCCAATGGCTAAACAGTAAAGATATCGAACCAAAGCTTTGTCTTTTTTGGATACTTTATTAGAATTGAGATGCAAATAACCATTCATGTTTCATGCAAGCATTTTTTCTTGTAAAATATTTTGATAATCATTTGGATATATTTTTAGTCAACACAGGTAGCCTCACTCATACACTCTTGATAGACATTCATCCAAACATGTGCTTGACTGAATTAACCAGATTTTAAAGCATAACAAACAAAACCTAGATCTTATCCATGTTTGGGCATATAATTTAACTCATCTCTTTTCCCTTTTGATTTTAATAAATATGAAGAATTCTTACCTTTATGAAAGATCTACTTTTTTAAGCAGTTGAGTGTTTCATTTGTGTTGAGTAATTATCTCACTCACATGTCCTAGAAGCTTTGAGTAGTAAACCTTCCGATCACTTTATTATATATGAGTAATCCAAGGCTTATGGAGCCTTCCACCATATAGATATTAATATATACATATATATATATATATTTGATTTAAATGTTTGTGCATGCGTGAATTATAATGCACACAGATACTGGATAGTTTGCAAACCATGGATAGTTTTATCACAATTTGATAGATGTATCACAATATAAACACCTATGTAACCACTACCAAGATAAAATGAAGAAAATGAATAGTACTCATCCTCTGAAAGTGTCACATTCCTTTCAGGTGGTGCATTTTGCTTCTTCCAGGATTGTCAGTAGTTGAACAAAAGTATTTTTCTTCATTATTTTCTTACAGAAGCATAGATTAGTAAAGACTACAGTTAAGATCTATATGCTTTGACATTTACACAGGTCATATCTTGCAACAGGAACTATTTTCTATTTGGTATCTTTCCTTAATATAATGTTTTTGAGGGGGTTCACCGATGCTGTTAGACATAGTTGTATTGTAGTTCATTTATTTTCTGTGCTTCCTGTTATTGCATTGTTTGACTTCAGTCACAAGGTATTATTTCATTGTACCATTAAAGGATGTTTGGATGCTTTCCTGTTTTCAACTACTGTGAAAATGCTGCTTCAAACATTTTTGGTACATGTGTTTTGATGCAAATTGCAGTGATTCTGCTGGATGTATGCTTAGCAGTAGAGTTGCCAAGAAAAACGAATGTGTATTTACAATTTTGCTGGATGATGCCAAAGAGTTTGATAAAAGATTTTCACTAATTTTTGCTCCCACTAGCATTGCAGGAGATTTCCTTGTGCAACAAATCCTTCCTAATATCTTATATTGATATTATTTTCAATCTTAGGTACTGACATACAATCATAGCAGTAATTTTTATTTTAACTCTCATTTCCCTGATAGTAGTAAGGTTGAATATTTTTTTCCTACCTTCTATATTCTTTTATCTGAAATACCAATTTAAACCCTTAGCTAACATTTCTTTCAGATGGTTAGTATTGTTCCTATTGATTTGTAGAATATACTCTGGATTTTTTTTTAATTTTTTTAAAATATAAATCTACTTATTTTAATTGGAGATTAATTATTTTACAATATTGTATTGGTTTTGCCATACATCAACATGAATCCATCACAGGTATACAGATGTTTCCCATCCTGAACTCCCCTCTCTCCTCCCTCCCTGTACCATCCCTCTGGGTGGTCTCAGTGCACCAGCCTCAAGCATCCAGTATCATGCATCAAACTTGGACTGGAAATTCATTTCATATATGATATTATAAATGTTTCAATGTCATTCTCCCAGATCATCCCACCCTCTCCCTCTCCCACAGAATCCTAAAGACAGTTCTATATATCTGTGTCTCTTTTGCTGTCTCACATACAGGGTTATCATTACCATCTTTCTAAATATGTTCTGAAATCAAGATCTCCTTCAAGTGTCATTTTCCATGCAGTAAATTGCCTTTTTAAATATGTGAATACTTCTGTCTAATCAAATTTATTCATTTTTTCTTCTAGGGTATCATTTTTTGACTCCCACTAAGAATTCAAACATTATTTCTTCATTAAGGGTTTCGGTAGAATTAAGTCATGAAACCATCTGGATTTTGAATTTTCTTAAAATATTGCATGTGTCCATTTGGATGAGTTGTGTTTTTCTATTTTTTTTAATTTTTATTTTATCTAAATTCTAAAATGTATTGACAATAATGTGTTTAGAATATCTTCATATGATTATTTTAATGTTTGTGGAGTCTGTATTGATGTTCTGTGTCTTATTCCTAATATTGATTGTTGGTGTCCTCTCTTTCTTTTGATCAGATTCTAAAGGTATTTGTTCTGTTAGTTTTGTCTCTAACACACACATACACTGACACATACACACACAGAGAGCTTTGTGCTGTCTTGAGAGGCTGTCAAAAGTTTAGCTCTACCTTCCAAATTTTTGGTTATTCCTTGCTGCTGTTGCTGCTAAGTCACTTCAGTCGTGTCTGACTCTGTGCGACCCGATAGACAGCAGCCCACCAGGCTCCCACATCCCTGGTATTCTCCAGGCAAGAACACCGGAGTGGGTTGCCATTTCCTTCTCCAATGCATGAAAGTGAAAAGTGAAAGTGAAGTCGCTCTTTCAGTTCAGTTCAGTCGCTCAGTCATGTCTGACTCTTTGCGACCCATGAATCACAGCACACCAGGCCTCTCTGTCCATCACCAACTCCCGGAGTTCACTCAGACTCATGTCTATCAAGTCAGTGATGCCATCCAGCCATCTCATCCTCTGTCATCCCCTTCTCCTCCTGCCCCCAATCCCTCCCAGCATCAGAGTCTTTTCCAATGAGTCAACTCTTTGTATGAGGTGGCCAAAGTACTGTAGTTTCAGCTTTAGCATCATTCCTTCCAAAGAAATCCCAGGGCTTATCTCCTTCAGAATGGACTGGTTGGATCTCCTTGCATTCCAAGGGACTCTCAAGAGTCTTCTGCAACACCACAGTTCAAAAGCATCAATTCTTCAGCGCTCAGCCTTCTTCACAGTCCAACTCTCACATCCATACATAACCACAGGAAAAATCATAGTCTTGACTAGAAGGACCTTAGTCGGCAAAGTATTGTCTCTGCTTAGGGACCTGATAAATGCCTTTAATGAAAGAAGGACTCTAAATACCAAGTTCATTCCTTCTCTAGATTCTCTCTGGTAATTCTGCAATTTCTTATTATAACTTCACTACTTTTGAGTGCACTAAAAACTTTGTTAAGGCAACCTAGCCTTCTCAGTGGAAGCATAATTGTTGAAAACTAATAATTAACCCTAAATCAGTTCACTCCAAAATTTCTTCACTTTTTACCCTAAACCAACACCAAGATAAAATCAATACTAAAATCAAATGCCTATCATATTCTGGCTGGTATCTTTTCTCACTATTTTATATCTATTTATCTTATCTTTCAATATATTCCTTGTTGTTCTATGGATGATGTAAGCCTTATTCTCTTGGACCATGTCCAAACGCCTTCATACACACACAGAGAGCACCAAGCTGTGCAGAGAGTATTCAGTAACACTTATTGAATAAAAATGGGTCAAACTTAATAAAGAGTGGGATTTTTAAAGGTTATTTCTGACTATACAAGCCAATCAACTGCTCCACAACCTAATTCTCCAACAGTCAACTGATTTTTGTATGGTGTGAACAATGCTTGAAAATCCAGCCCAAGAAAATAGTACATATGACAATTTGAAAATTGCTTCCAACCTTAATCCACAAGCACCCCCTCAAAACCACCAGCCCAAACAACCCCAAATGAATGGAGAATGTGGACTGAGGAGAAAGCACTGTTCTCCTCTGTGATGTTCTTTACAGAACTTGTGTGAATATTATCAGTAAAGAGCAGTCCTAAATGTCCTCCTTTTAATAGACTGCTTCTTCTTTTTGCCGTGTTACATCCTTTCTGACTAGGTTTCTAAGCTACAGCATTGGTTTCTGATGATTATTCATATCATCATTATTCCAGACTAAAAGCCTTTAAGTAAATAACCACGACTTGAAACATTGTAGAGGATAATTCTTACATAACACAAACTTCATTATATGGATCTGTCGTTCTCCCCTCCCTTCTCCAATTCCTTTCACTCTAATTTTTTTGTCTACTTAGTAACATTATTTCTTGTATACTTTTACACCATGTTCAGTATAAATGGTATAATTAGCAGTGGAAAATATTTTGTTGTCTTCCTACATTTATTTATGTTCAAAGGATCATGTAAAGTTCTGCTACATTAAAATTTAATTTGAAGGAAAATGAGTTTTGTTCATTTCTCAATGTAAAGCCCATTTCTGTTTAGCTTGTATGAATGATAAAATATTATCAGCCCATGTTTTTTTCTATTTGGTTTCTAGGCATTTGTGTAAAGTAGTTAGGAAAAGCAAGTGTTGCTTTGTTAGGCATGTGTTCAAAGAAGTATTGCAGAGACATATTTTATTCTGGGTACCCTGTCACCATGTCGACAGGGCCCAATCCATTATTTAGCAGTTAATTTGTTAATCGATTGACCAATTGGTTCAGGGATTTTTTTTTTTTTACTCTTAGGTTACAAAAAAAAAAATTAAAAAAAGGAAAGAGAGAAAACAACAACAGCAAAAAAGCCTCTCTGTAGGGCAAATTTAAGGAAATTGCATCAGAATCGAAAATATACTTGTGTTTACAGATCTAGATTAAATCTGACACAGATTGGCAAACAATGAAAAAGGTTCTCTCGCTTGAAGCATAAACATTTTGAATCTCACCAGCTTGTTGTTAAATCTCAGAAATAAAGTAAACCGAATTGCCCTTCTGGGGTGGATGTGAGGGCACAAGGAGAGGGGGGTGAAAGTAACCCTGCATTTTCGATAAGTCCAGATTTTTCTCTCCAAGGTCAGAGAAAGGGCAGGATGTTTTCTATTCTTCCAGGTCCTCTTACAGGTTCCACTTTCCCCTTCTTTTTTCAGTCTTTAGCTGAAAGTAGTAAAGAGTGAAGAAATGCCCTGTGAGTACATATACACTGATACCAAGGGTGCTTGTAGCATCTTAAGAAGAGAAGGATTGTGAAATTCACAATTGAAATTCATTTATATGGGTAATCAGATGATTGTGTGTGCAAAACAATACATCAATTGGTTGCAATTGCTATTAATGATTTTAATAAAAAATGCAAATTGAGTCAATTAATTTTTATGTAGTAAATTCTTTTTTCTCTCTAGGTTCATTTGCATTTATTTTTAACAATATACTTTCAAGTACTATGAGGGGTGTGTGTATATATAAAAGAGCAAGTTTCTTTCTTTCCTCCCCTAATTTTTCCCCTCAGTTCTTACTGATACTCTGTATCTTTTCCATACCATTCCTTCTATGTCCACTTTGGTAGTTTGAGAGAATCTAATTTGTGAGATGTTCTGTTACTTTTCCTCAAGATTTGGTATTATGCCAAACATAAAACTGGAAACCTAGCTACTTGAAAATACACACACACACCCCACACGTTCTTTTAGCCCTTGGTGCTGGTCCAGATTTTTACCCCTGTTCCTTATCTGTTCTTCACTCATCTCTTTATAAAGACAAAGTTAAGGTTGCCTTGAGTTTACCTCCACTTTCAGGCTCCATCCAGACTACATTCCCCACTGCTTATAGGGGATCTCCAGAGAAAGCATTTCCAGAATTACAGAAGATAAAGTTCAGACTTGCTTAGTGTCTCTTAAAATTCACCCAAGGGAACAAAGTTACTGAGCTGATGCTAAGTAGAAGAATTCATTTCACTCTGTAACTACATTGCATTTTAAGACCCCAAAGACCCTCAGGACCAAGAACAGTCCATCCACCTATATTTGCACAACTAATCTCTGATAAGGGTAGTGTTGAACTTTAGGAAGTATAACCAGGATAGGAGCGTGAACAGTAGGGCATCCTGTTGAAAAGTAAAAAGTGTGTTTAGTGTAATTTTCTAGAAAGATGGTCAAGGCCTTTGTCATTTAAGCCAAAGAATGTCAGCAACTACCTCTCTAGAAACACTTCTGTAGTTCTCAAATGCCATTTAAAAATTGTATTCTTCTGCTCACCCTGTTTCTGATTTCTAGAATGAAGCCCCATTCCTGAAGTCAGTTTGACCTCTACTCACTGCTCTGTGCTTCACAGACGTCAGCTCTTCTGGGAAGCCTCTCAGAATTGTCCCCCACAGTCTTATATACACATTTCTATTATCGATGGCATTATTCTATAATTTAACTCTTACCATGTATGTTTGTTATCCCCTTTCTGCAGCATTTGTTGCAGCAGCAAGTTAAAGAGCTATTTGAAGCTAGGACTCAACATTTCATCTCTATAGTTTTAACCACCTTGAGCTCCCAGTGTGCAGTAGAGCCAAATTTTTCAGAGAGAAATGACAAAATTCAGTATTTGAAAAATTACCTTACATCAGTAAAGAGTAATATTTGCAAATTCAAGTTACACTCATTCATCAAGTTCAGGGCATCCACTTAATCCTATTCTTTTCTTGATAATGCTCAAATTCTTTAGTTGACTTGAATTTCAGGACTAAACAAGAGCCTCTTGATTCTAGAATCTAGAAGAATGGTGAACAAAATTTGACATGCATTCAAGTCTTCTGAGGCCTTGCTAAAGCACAGGTTGCTGGGCTAAGCCCCAGAAGTTCTCATGCAGTAACTTCAGGTTTTGTGTGTGTGTGTGTGTGTGTGTGTGTGTGTGTGTGTGTGTGTGTGTGTGTTAGTTACTCAGTCATGTCTGACTCTTTGTAACCCCATGGTCTGTAGCCCTTCAGATTCTTCTGTCTGTGGAATTCTCCAGGCAAGAATACTGGAGTGGGTAGCCATTCCCTTCTCTAGGGGGTCTTCCTAACGGCAGATTCAGGAAGGTCCAACTTGAAATTAAGGTTTGAGAATTTACATTGCAGATGGTGTAAGATGACTCAGGTTCAGAATCACGGTTCTAGAAAGCAATTAGCTGCAGCTTCTAGCTATGGGCAGGCATTGGAGTTAGCCTCAGTCCTTAAAGCCTGGAGGTTTTAATTCACTCTTCACACTCTGGCTTCACGATGGTCCCAATTATTATTTTATTTTGCTAGAATGCAGGAGTGGTGAGATAGCCAAATAGAAGTAGGGAAGGGTCTTTTTTTGTTAGCCTTATGTAAGTTAAAGGCATAAGAGAATATTTGTTTTCCTAGGCATTTTTCTCTTGGGACTTATCTATCAACCCTAATCCATGTAGTTACAGTAGAAGGACTCTTTGTGGCTTTATATATATATGTCATGTCATATATATATATATATATATATATATGACATGATTCCCAGGGATGTGGTTGATTGGTCCAGGAATGAACATCTGGATACAGCTAATGCAATCACTCTCTTCTGAGAGAGTATGAAATTGTCCTATGAGGCTCGTCTTCTTGTGGCTCTATTTTAAACAAAGAAGATAAAACAGTACAGCATTTACCAGCCATTTTCTATTTGGTGAACTGAGATACAATCCAGACTACTGGAGGGAAAAAGGTGAGGAAGGTTAATTAGAGCAGAGCAGATATAAGAGGAGACCAGAGGGTAGTGAAAAAATCTCAGACCCAAACCCATGCCTGCGCTTGTGCCCCATGGCACATTCTGACCAATTATGATGAACTCTGCTTTTCACTTAATTGATCTTAATTTATTTTTCAATGAACAAACTAAATAATTTACCATCCCTGGACATGTTTCTGTCATAAGCCAGAATACACAAGAAAACCCTTTGTTAACTTTCATATTTAGTAAAATTTGTACAAAGTATCCATTTATTTCATTTTAAAAATAGAATTGGTTATTTGTGATAGGAGAGCTCTGTGATATTTGTGAATTTTCTCTTGAATTTCTTAGGCCATTCTCATGATTCTAGTCTATTGGGAATTTTACTGTATAACAATGCATTACTTAGATATGTTCAATTAAACAAATGTCTTATTCTTCATGACTTACTCTGAGAAAGATTATTTTGACATACAGTCTGGATTTAACTATGGCAACAAAAAACCTTGAATGGATCAGACACAGTGTAACCCAGAGTAAGAAGGAGAAAAAGAATAAAAGGTTAAGAAGACAGGATAATTCACCCAATGGCATTTGAGGAAAGTGGGAGCATAGGCTTACTGGAGAAGTGTGTGGATATCAACCTAAATCAGCAGCTCAATGATAAGCAGATGACATAGTCCATCTCTCAAAATTGCCCTGGAATGGATTAGAATAACTAAAAGACATTGAATACATGTCTTATGCCTAGGACCACTCATTCCATTTGATCTTCAAGACCTAGTTTTCATCTCACATCCTCTGAGAAGTGTTCCTTCATTTCCCCAGTTCAGGCTGATTACTAGCCCAAATATCTACATTACTTATTGCATGTAACTGCCATTATGTTAGGAGTTCTAGCCATCTCATAACATTTTCACCATTTTTTTTTCAGCTGACATTTTGTTTTTATTTTAGGTTCACTTGTTTTTGTGTGCTCAATAAGTTAGCAAATACATAAAAATCAAAGTACCGGTACTTTACTATGTCTATCATTGCAAACTTCACAGATATCACCAACCCAGAAGAATAAATGCTTGAATTATGGAAGAACTAAAATAATGGAATCTTAGAATTTAATGTTGAAAGCTAGACGTTATCTACTGTAGCATTTCACCTCCAAACTCTTTATTGAATATTTATGTGCTCTTTACTATATCCAGTTTGGCTGAATTGATTAAGGGGATTAGTTACACAATTGTTCAAGATAACTTTACATTTGGCTAGCTATTTTGAAACTATGTTAGCATTTTTAAAATACCCAGACTAGCAACTAGTAATCTCTTGGGCATTCTGAATTTAACTCATACAACTAATAGAATAGCAACTTCTAGCCTGGTGGGCTACAGTCTATAGGATCACAAAGAGTCAGAAATGACTGAAGTGACTGAGCTCACACAAGCACACTCATAGTTACTTGTAGGGCTTGCCAGATGGTTCTAGTGCTAAAGATTTATCTGCCAACGCAGGAGATGCAAGGGACACAGGTCGGTTCCTAGGTCAGGAAGATCCCTTGGAGGGGGAAATGGCAACCCACTCCATGTATTCTTGCTTGAAAAATTCCATTGACAAAGGAGCCTGATGAGCTACAGTCAATGGGGTCACAAAGAATCAGACACAACAGAGCACACATGCAGGCAAGCCATAGTAACTTACAATATATAAGGACATAATTCTATCCTTATAAACACACACCCACTTCTTCTGTGAAGGAATATATAAACAGGGGACACGTATATACTATGACAGTTTAGAGCATTATTTTCACACAAATAAGAAGAGGTGGCAAGAATACACGGAAGAACTGTACAAAAAAGATTTTCAAGACCCAGACAATCATGATGATGTGATCACTCATCTAGAGCCAGACATCTTGGAATGTGAAGTCAGTGGGCCTTAGAAATCATCACTATGAACAAAGCTAGGGGAGGTGATGGAATTCCAGTTGAGCTGTTTCAAATCCTGAAAGATGATGCAGTGAAAGTGCTGCACTCAATATGCAAGCAAATTTGGAAAGCTCAGCAGTGGCCACAGGACTGGAAAAGGTCAGTTTTCATTCCAATCCCAAAGACAGGCAATGCCAAAGAATGCTCAAACTACTGCACAATTGCAGTCATCTCACATGCTACTAAAGTAATGTTCAAAATTCTCCAAGCCAGGCTTCAGCAATACATGAACCATGAACTTCCTGATGTTCAAGCTGGTTTTAGAAAAGGAAGAGGAACCAGAGATCAAATTGCCAACATCTTCTGGATCATGAAAAAAGCAAGAGAGTTCAAAAAAACATCTATTTCTGCTTTAGTTGACTATGCCAAAACCTTTGACTGTGTGGATCACAATAAACTGTGGAAAATTCTGAAAGAGATGGGAATACTAGACCACCTAACCTACCTCTTGAGAAATCTGTATGCAGGTCAGGAAGCAACAGTTAGAACTGAGCATGGAACAACAGACTGGTTCCAAACAGGAAAAGAAGTATGTCAAGGCTGTCAAGGCTGTATATTGTCATCCTGCTTATTTAACTTATACGCAGAGTACAAATGAGAAACGCTGAACTGGAAGAGGCACAAGCTAGAATCAAGATTGCTGGGGATAATATCAATAACCTCAGATATGCAAATGACACCACCCTTATGGCAGAAAGTGAAGAGGAGCTCACAAGCCTTTTAATGAAAGTAAAAGAGGAGAGTGAAAAAGTTGTCTTAAAGCTCAGCATTCAGAAAACGAAGATCATGGCCTCCGGTCCCATCACTTCATGGGAAATAGATCGGGAAACAGTGGAAACAGTGTCAGACTTTATTTTTGGGGGCTCCAAAATCACTGCAGATGGTGACTGCAGCCATGAAATTAAAAGACGCTTACTCCTTGGAAGAAAAGTTATGACCAACCTAGATAGTATATTCAAAAGCAGAGACATTACTTTGCAGACTAAGGTCTGTCTAGTCAAGGCTATGGTTTTTCCTATGGTCATGTATGGATGTGAGAGTTGGACTGTGAAAAAGGCTGAGCACCGAAGAATTGATGCTTTTGAACTGTGGTGTTGGAGAAGACTCTTGAGAGTCCTTTGGACTGCAAGGAGATCCAACCAGTCCATTCTGAAGGATATCAACCCTGGGATTTCTTGGAAAGAATGATGCTGAAGCTGACACTTCAGTACTTTGGCCACCTCATGAGAAGAGCTGACTCATTGGAAAAGACTCTGATGCTGGAGGGATTGGGGGCAGGAGGAGAAAGGGACAACTGAGGATGAGATGGCTGCATGGCATCACAGACTCGATGGACGTGAGTCTGAGTGAACTCCAAGAGATGGTAATGAACAGGGAGGCCTGGCGTGCTGCGATTCACGGGGTCGCAAAGAGTTGGATACGACTGAGTGACTGCAGTGAACTGATTATGAGCATATATATATATGCATGTATATATGAAAGAATAGAGTGGAAAAGCTGGTTTAAAACTCAACATTCAAAAAAACTAAGATCATGGCATTCAGTGCCTCACTTAATGGCAAATAAGTGCAGAAAAAATGAAAACAGTGACAGACATTATTTTCTTGGGCTCCAAAATTACTGTGGATAGTGACTTCAGCCTTGAAACTAATACATTTCTTCTTGGAAGTAAAGCTATAACAAAACTAGACAGTGTATTAAAAGACAGACGTCACTTTGCCAGCAAAAGTCCATGTAGTCAAAGCTATGGTTTCTCCAGTAGTCACATATAGATTAACATATGGATCTGAACCATAAGAAAGGCTGAGAGCTGAAGAATTGATGTTTTTGAATGGTGATGCTAGCGAAGACTCTTGAGAGTCCCTTGGACAGTAAGGTTTTGTCCCTTGGACAAACCAGTCAATCCTGAAGGAAGTCAGTCTTGAATATTCATTGAAAGGACTGACGCTGAAAGTCCAATACTTTGGCTACCTGATGTGAAAAGCTGACTTTTTGGAAAAGACCCTGATGCTAGGAAAGATTGAAGGCAGGAGGGGAAGAGGGAGACAGAAGATGAGGTGATTGGATGTTATCAGTGACTCAATGGACACAAGTTTGAGCAAACTTATGGGATAGTGAAAAATAATCTTGGTGTACTGTAGTCCATGGGGTCACAAAGAGTATAACATAACTGAGACTGAACAACAGAAAAGATGAATTACTTGGAGGTGTTGAAGTCAGATATGCACACAATATCATACATACACCCACACAGACTCATCTTTCACTCACTATTTTCAAGATCTTGGATCACATAGTTTCACTTGTCCTCATATATAGATAATGCAGCAAAACACATACAACTATAATAACCTGCGAACACTGCAATCCATTCGAAACAGTGAAGAAAATCTATGAAAAAAGGTTATTTTAGACTCATTATTACAGAGACACAAATTCTCCAGTAAAGAAACATTTATCCCAACAACTTGTTTCTTACCATAAAGGAAACTTGAACTGAGTTTCACAAACTTTGCAACAAAGTTGAGTCTCTCTTCTAAAGTGAATAGAAAACAGTAGTCAATCCTTATCTATCCTCAGCTCCTGGGAAGTCAGAAATTACAATATCCATTTTCAGCAGTGCAAATTGAGTGCACTCATGACCTGAATGTCATACTGAGCCAAGAATTGACCTCTTTCTTGACCTGGGCCTTTGTGTTTTCCTTCAGGCAAAAAGAGAATCTGCCAGACATCATTAAGCATGATTTCTTCCTCCAACAGGCTTTCAATCTAAGCTGTATTTTACTTAGAATCCACACACAGGGGAAGCAACAGCTCAGAGCCCCGCTAGAAATGAGCAATAACATTCAAACGAAAATTGGAAGCTGAAGATCTAATCATTAACAACAGATGGTTCAACTTGAATCCAATAAACAAGTTTTGTTTGTTTGCTTTCCTTTCCCTCCATATCCCCTTGAACTTCGTGTGAGCGTGTGTGCATGTAAAAGTGCTGGGCCCTACGTCAGCAGCATGGATGACTCACCTGATGGAAGGAAAGCTTTTATGGCCCAGCTGGAATCTTTTCAACTTGAAACACACTTGATAGTCTGATGTAGAAAGCAAATCCAAGTCTGTAGCACGTCTGCTCTGTTTTCTTTATGAGAGTTTAGTGACTGTAGTGTCCCTTAATGTGCTTTGACAAAGCCTCTTATCTGGTCATATTGCTGTTCTTTGTTTGGTCTCCAGCCATGACACTTGCTTTCCTGAAATCACAAACCCAGAGGGCATTTGTCATGCCTGCCTTGTCTTTATATTTTATCTTAAAGAAGAACTTGAGGATACTATATAAAGAATACCATACTAAAGAATAGGATGGACATTGGGATTCTATATTAGAAAGCATCATAATCAAAATAGGTGAATGTGGTCCCCAAAGTGTAGCTTCTGGTAAGCAGATAATCAAGTTTTAGTTTTTTTTTCTTTTCTTTTGTCACTAGGCATGGTTCAGTTTAGTTCAGTTCAGTTGCTCAGTCATGTCTGAATCTTTGTAACACCATGGACTGTAGCATGCCAGGTTTCCCTGTTCTTCACCAACTCCTGGAGCTACTTCAAACTCATGTCTATTGAGTCAGTGATGGCATCCAACTATCTCATGCTCTGTCATCCCCTTCTCCTCCTACCTTCAGTCTTTTACAACATTAGAGTCTTTTCCAATGACTCAGTTCTTTGCATCAGGTGGCCAAAATATTGGACTTTCAGCTTCAGCATTAGTCCTTCCAATGAATATTCAGTATTGATTTCCTTTATGATTGACTGGTTGGATTTCCTTGCTGTCCAAAGAACTCTAAAGAGATTTCTCAAATATCACAGTTCAAAAACATCAATTCTTTGGCACTCGGCATTCTTAATAGAACAACTCTCACATCCATACACGACTACTGGAAAAATCATAGCTTTGACTACACAGATATTTGTTGGCAAAGTAATGTCTCTGTTTTAAAAAATGTTATTGGTCATAGCTTTTCTTCCAAAGAGTTCCTTTTCTTCCAAGGAGCAAGCATCTTTTAATTTCATGGCTGCAGTCACCTTGTGCAGTGATTTTGGACCCCCCAAAATCAAGTATCTCACTGTTTCCATTGTTTCCCAATCTATTTGTCATGAAGCTATAGGACCGGATGCCATGATCTTAGTTTTCAAACGTTGAGTTTTAAGCCAGCGTTTTCATTCTCCTCTTTCACTTTCATCAAGAGGCTCTTCAGTTCTTCAGTTTCTGCCTTAAGGGTTCTGTCATCTGAGTATCTGAGATTATTGCTATTTCTCCCAGCAATCTTGATTCCAGTGTATGCTTCATCCAGCCTGGCATTTCAAATGATGTAATCTGCATATAAGTTAAATAAGCAGGGTGACAATATACAGCCTTGGTGGACTCCTTTACAAATTTGGAACCAGTCTGTGGTTCAATGTCCTGGACTAACTATTACTTTTTTACCTGCATATAAATTTTTCAAGAGGCAGGTCAGATGGTCTGGTATTCCCATCTCTTTAAGAATTTTCCACAGTTTGTTGTGATCCATACAGTCAAAGACTTTGGTGTATTCAATAAAAAAGTAGATGTTTTTCTGGAACTCTCTTGCTTTTCAGATGATCCAACAGCCATTGGCAGTTTGATCTCTGGTTCCTCTGTCTTTTCTAAATCCAGCTTGAACACCTGGAAGTTCAAGGTTCATGTACTATTGAAGCCTGACTTGGAAAATTTTGAAGAAAATCTTGTGTGCAACAGGACCCAGGAAAGAGGATCAGTGACCCCACAACACTGACCCAGACTTGCCTGTGAGTGTCCAGGGGCCTGTGGCAGAGGCACGGGTCAGCAGTCGACTACTACAGGTTCAGGGGCACTGAGTGCTTCATTGTGTACATGGGACCTTCTGAAGGAGGCCACCATTATCTTCACTACCTCCACCATAGTTTGGTCTCAGGGCAAACAACAGGGAAGAAACACAACCCCACCCATCAACAGAAAATTGGATTAAAGATTTACTGAGCATGGCCCTGCCCATCAGAACAAGACCCAGTTTCCCGCACAGTCAAGTCTCTCCCATAAGGAAGCTTCCATAACAATCAGATAAAACTAATCAAATTGATCACATGGACTACATCCTTGTCTCATTTCAGTTCAGTTCAGTCACTCAGTCGTGTCTGACTCTTTGCGACCCCATCAATTGCAGCATGCCAGGCCTCCCTGTCCATCACCACCTCTTGGAGTTCACTCAGATTCAAGTCCATTGAGTCCGTGATGCCATGCAGTCATCTCATCCTCAGTCATCCCCTTCTCCTCCTGCCTCCAAACCCTCCCAGCATCAGAGTCTTTTCCAATGAGTCAACTCTTCTCATGAGGTGGCCAAAATACTGGAGTTTCAGCTTTAGCATCATTCCTTCCAAAGAAATCCCAGGGTTGATTTCCTTCAGAATGGACTGGTTGGGCAGGCGGCTGCAAGAGCCGGGCCAGTGCACTAAGTGCAGGTGCACTAAGGGCGGTCAAGAGGAGCTACCCCACATCCAAGGTCAAGGGCAGCAGCCTAGAGTGCCAGGCTGCAATGGTGCAGGAATGGCGGAGAGGAGCTACCCTATGTCTGAGTTCAGGTCAGTGATCGAGAGGAGCTCCCCCGCGACCAAGGTCAGTGGTGGTCAGGAGGAGACATCCCGTGTCCGAGGTCAGGGCAGCGACCGAGAGGAGCTACCCCGCGTCTAAGGTCAGGGGCGGCTGGGAGGAGACACCTGGCGTAGGAGGTCAAGTGTGGCTGGAAGAAGCCACCTCATGCTTGAGGCCAGGGGCGGTGACCCTGAAGAGCCACCAGGAGCCCGAGGCCAGGGGAAGCGGGCGGGAGGAGCAACCCAAGGAGCTGTGGCTGCACAGGTGCAGGAGGGCCTAGAGGAGCTGTCCCATATTGAAGGTCAGGAACGGCAGTGCCGCGGTGGTAAGGAGATACCCCTCGTCCAAGGTAAGGAGCAGCGGCTGTGCTTTGTTGGAGTGGCCGTGAAGAGATACCCCACGGCCAAGTTAAGAGAAACCCAAGTAAGATGGTAAGTGTTGCAAGACAGCATCAGAGGGCAGAAACACTGAAACCATGCTCACAGAAATCTAGTCAATTTAATCACATCCTTGTCTAATCCAATGAAACTATGAGCCATGCCCTGTAGGGCCACAGAAATTGGATGGCTCATGGTGAAGAGTTATGACAAAACGTGGTCCACTGGAGAAGGGAATGGCAAATCACTTCAGTATTCTTACCTTGAGAAGCCCATAAACAGTAGGAAAAGGCAAAAAGATGTGACACGAAAAGATAAACTCCCCAGATCAGGAGGTGTCCAATATGAGAATAGTTAAGAAATAACTAAGAAGGAATGAAGAGACTGAGTCAAAGCAAAGGCAATGCCCAGTTGTGGATGTGACTGATAATGGAAGTAAAGTCCGATGCTGTAAAGAACAATATTGCATAGGAACCTGGATGTTAGGTCCATGAATCAAGGTAAATTGGAAGTGGTCAAACAGGTGATGGCAAGAGTGAACATTGACATTTAAGGAATAAGCAAACTAAATGGACTGGAATGTGCAAAATTAACTCAGATGATCATTGTATCTACTACTGTGGGCAAGAATCTCTTAGACGAAATGGAGTAGCCCTCATTGTCAATAAAAGAGTCTGAAATGCAGTTCTTGGGTGCAATCTCAAAAATGACAGAATGGTCTCTGTTTCCAAGGCAAACCGTTCAATATCACAGTAATCCAAGTCTATGCCCCAACCAGTGATGCTGAAGAAGCTGAAGTTGGACAGTTCTATGAAGACCTATAAGACATTCTAGAACTAACAGCCAAAATAGATGTCCTTTTCATTATAGGGGACTGGAATGGAAAAGTAGGAAGTCAAGAGATAACCTGGAATAACAGGTAAATTTGGCCTTGGAGTACAAAATGAACCAGGGCAAAGGCTAGCATAGTTTTTCCAAGAAAATGCACTGGTCATAGCAAACACCATCTTCCAACAACACAAGAGATGATTCTATACATGGACATCACCAGATGGTCAATCCCAAATTCAGATTGATTATATTCTTTGCAGCCAAAGATGGAGAAACTTTATAGAGTCAGCAAAAAAAAAAAAAAAAAAAAAAAAACTGGGAGCTGACTGTTGTGCAGATCACGAACTCCTTATTTCAAAATTCAAGCTTAAATTGAAGAAAGTAGGGAAAATCACTAGACCATTCAGGTATGACTGAAATCAAATTCCTTACAATTATACAATGGAAGTGACAAATAGATTCAAGGGATTAAATCTGATAGAATACCTGAAGAAGTTTGGACAGAGGTTCATGACATTGTACAGGAGCGAGTTATCAAGACCATCCCCAAGAAAAACAAATGTACAAAGGCAAAGTGGTTGTCTTAGGATGTCTTATAAATAGCTGAGTAAAGAAAAGAAGCTAAAGGCAAAGGAGAAAAGGAAAGATATACCCATTTGAATGCAGTTCCAAAGAATAGGAAGGAGAGATAAGAAAGCCTTCCTCAATGATCAGTGCTAATAAAGAGAGAAAAACAACAGAATGGGAAAGACTAGAGATCTCCTCAAGAAAATTAGAGATACCAATGGAACATTTCATTCACAATAAAGGAAAGAAATGGTATGAACCTAACAGAAGCAGAAGACAGTAAGAAGAGGTCGGCAAGAATACACAGAACTGTACAAAAAAGATCTTCACAATCCAGATAACCTCAATGGTGTCATCACCCACCTAGAGTGAGACATCTTGGAATGAGAAGTCAAGTGATCCTTAGGAAGAATCTCTATGAGCAAAGCTAGCGGAGATGATGGAATTCCAGCTGAGCTATTTCAGATCATCGGCAAGAATACACAGAACTGTACAAAAAAGATCTTCACAATCCAGATAACCTCAGTGGTGTCATCACCCACCTAGAGTGAGACATCTTGGAATGAGAAGTCAAGTGATCCTTAGGAAGAATCTCTATGAGCAAAGCTAGCGGAGATGATGGAATTCCAGCTGAGCTATTTCAGATCCTAAAAAGCGATGCTGTAAATGTGTTGTACTCAATGAGCCAGCAAATTTGGAATACTCAGCAGTGGCCACAGGATTAGAAAAGGTCAGTTTTCATTCCAATCCCAAAGCAAGGCAGTGTCAAAGAATGTTCCAGTTACCTCACAATTACACTTGCTCACACACTAGCAAAGTAATGTATGGTGGGTATATCTTTAATATTTGTAGAATAACTTATCCTTTAAATCATGTATATAAAATAGTTCCAATGCTATTTTATGTGTAGTAGATTACTATATCCTTAATATCCAAATTGATGACAGCAAGTGGTTGCATAAACAGTGCAATTTATTTAAAAAATAAGTCTTATAATTAATTAATTATTTGCACAAAACTATAGAAAACAATGAGATACAATTCCTTTCTAAACCCTGTTGTTACTCTCTACAGCTCCTTTATGTGAGAAATCAGCTGAGAGACCTTTTGCTGTATTTGTGCATGCATGCTCAGTTGCTTCAGTCATGTCCAACTCTTTGCAACCCTGTGGACTGTAGCCCATCAGTCTCTGCTCTCCATGGGATTCTCCATTAATCTTTGTTTAATATTTATGCTGTATTTTTCAGAAAATGTGTTGTTTCCTTTTCACATAAATCATATTGCAAGAGTTAAATTCAGTAAGTCACAGACAAGGAGGAAATACTTACAATACTTACACCCAATAAGAGATGTATATTTCTAATACATGCAGAAATCTTCAAATTAGCAAGAAAAAGCCAACCCAATTAAAACAGGTAAAAGACATAAGCAATCATTTGACCGAAATAACTTAATTAATTAATGCATGCATGCATACATAATCCAACAAGTATGTGACAAAAGTCATGAGGAAAATCCACTCTAAATTTATCAAATAGCTAAAAAGAAAAGACTAGCAACATCAAAGATTGGCAAGAATGTGAAGCAAGTGGAAATCTTTTACATTGCTAATGTGAGTGTCGAACATGTTAGATGGCTGGTGATTATCTAAACTTATGATTTCATTATCACTGAGCAATATGATTTATAGGTGTATTTTGACAAATTATAATTTATGATGCCTTTCTTCCAGTCATTTCACTTATGAAATTGTTTGCATAAAAGTCAAGTGTCAATGACTTCACAATCCTGGACTGAGATATTCTTGGAGCTCTAGTTTTAAAAAAGAAGTAATGTATGGTCATTGAGGTAAAAGGGAAAAGAGAAGAATAGAACGGATTCAGACAGAGGCCCCTTTCTTTCCAAATGATTAATTAGAATTTAGGATTTGATGGGAGGAGGCAGAAAACAGGAGTCATTCTGGTCTTCTGTCAAAAGTCGAGGGGACCAGTATTTGGAGAAAGTGGGAAGCACAGACTAGAATTTCTGGGAAGTTCTCAATATCAAAAAAGACTTCTTCATCCCATTGCAGAGAGGTAGACTAGAATTAACATCCAGCCACAAAGAGAAGAAAGTAAGAGAAGTGACACATGCTGTTTCAAGATCCAGGACATGCCACCTTGCCTTCAAGGCCAAGCTCTGACAGTAGTGGATTGCTAACTAATAAGTTCATGGTAGTCACAGGTAGACGCTCCTGAGAAGGCAGAATGTGAAGCCAAACAAAAACTCAAGCATCTTTGGGAAGGAGTTTACCCCAGACTCTTCAGAACTTAGGAATGGAAAGAGCAGACCATCATTTCTTCTCTCACAAATGTGTAAGAAGAGTTCTTGACTTCAGGAGACAAATTAGAACTTTTGTGTCAGAAGAACTCAATGATTGGAAATGTTTACATTCTATGAATATTTCTGCTGGTTATTAATCTCAGTAAATTTCATTCCTGGGGATACTAAGGTTAGCTGCCATATTTTTTTTAAACATAAAGTTTTGAAAATCTCTGCCTCAATAATGAGGTTTGGATATTGTCAATCACTTGTTGATCAATGATACTAGTCATCAATGATTAAAAATGAGGAGGCTTAATTGGGAGAAAACTCAGAGGGCTTCTTGGTTTTACTGTTTTATTCATTTTTTCTTTCATTTCTTCCTAATAGCAATCAAGGTATCAAACTTCAATTTAAATAATGACATAATTATGAGCAATAACCAAGTATTGCAAACCTATCATGTTGCTTTTGCTGCTAAGTCACTTCAGTCGTGTCTGACTCTGTGTGACCCCATAAACGGCAGCCCACTAGACTCCCCCATGACTGGGATTCTCCAGGCAAGAACACTGGAGTGGATTGCTATTTCCTTCTCCACAAACCTATGAGATTGGTGGCTAATTTCCAATGGCTCATTAAAATATTTTTCCCCCCATAGATAGTTGGATGATCATAATGCTAATGTTGAGTCCCTTGAGGGAAGGAGGCAAGTTTTACACACGGATTTACTCACAACCATAACATGTTGACTGAAGCATCATTGGCTCTCAGCAATAATGAAAAGAATAAATGACTACTTAAAGCTGACTGTATTGCTATTTCTGAGTCTTTCTGTTGTTTTTAAGCAAGAAGATTATACATTCCTGCTTTCAGTACTTTGAATAAACTTGTAATGCTCATATTGGACATAAATCTAGCTTTGACCCATAAAATGTAGAGAGACATGATACTGAGCAGAATCTCTGCCAGACACTGTGACTTCAGTGACCTGGTTCCTGGGAAGGAAGCACTCAGAATCCAACATGATCCCAAGCAACATGCACCGAGAGATCTGCTGCTGGTATAACTTGAGCAGCAACTAGATCTTCACTGTTGAAGCAGCTATGATTCTATAGGGCTGATGTATATATTCCATTCATCAGTTGAATAGACAGGGAAAGTGTGTCACCAGTTGAATGCCTGACTTAACTCAAAGCTGTGTTTATCGCTGATAGATTTTATGAAACTGTCTAAGCAGTTCAATAGCCTTCCCTCACTAACAGCAAATTTAGGATAGGGTCTTTTGTACCCAAGCAAGTCAAAAAATATGACTGAACATCCAGATTCAGGTCAATCATCAAGGCATGGAACAGAGTAGATTTTCACACAAAAGGTAAGAAAAAGCATCAGGCCTATGACAGTTGTGCTAACCAGAAATTCTGGTTAGAGTTTTGTTATTATAGAGGAATACAACTGTGTAATATGTTGTGAAAATTTATCACTGTTTGTTTCTTATTGCCTAGTTGATTTCCTTATTGACTTAGTTTGTATTTTTTCATAGCTTCTTAACAAAGTTACTGTAGGAAAGTGTTGTATACTCTCCTGCCAGTTTGATTGAACTACAGGGATAAGAAGTTTTTCATTCTGACCTGATTTACTGCTGACAATGGTAGTTATGATTTTTATTGGAATTTTTTTTCTGAAGAATTTTATTCCTAAAAAAGACACTTGTCCACAAATAACTTTTGCTCAACTCAGACAGCATAAGGTGGTATATAAGCTTATGTGACTGAAAAACTAAAGGTCAACTAGGGTCCACATTTCTTTCTTATTTTATACCTTCAGTTATCCTACATTTTATCTGTATTTTAGGGTTGGAACTTTCAACTATTTTTTTTTTAAATGGGACAAAACAAGGACTAGACCAATATCCTTTGTAATAAATTGGAAAGGAAAATCAGACAGCATAAAGTGGTATATAAGCTTATGTGACTGAAAAACTAAAGGTCAACTAGGGTCCACATTTCTTTCTTATTTTATACCTTCAGTTATCCTACATTTTATCTGTATTTTAGGGTTGGAACTTTCAACTATTTTTTTTTTAAATGGGACAAAACAAGGACTAGACCAATATCCTTTGTAATAAATTGGAAAGGAAAAAAAGATACTACCCTTAAATTTTAGAATAGAATCTCTCCCTCAGTCTGATTGGTATAATTTTGGTCAACTATCCTCTCAGGATCATCATGTGTGGAAACATCATGAACTGATTAACTCAAACCTGGATGCCTGAGCCCATTACTAATAAGAAGGATGGGATTTTGGTCAGCTTTCTCTGAACTGATGAACCGTGAAGGTGATTTGTCATTACTGGGGGTTCATTGGTCTATGATAAGGGGCCATGTATGCTGAGTAGGTAACCTGAATAGGGGTCATTTTACTGATGGTGGTTGTGGTTTAATTATTGTGTCTGATTCTTGCTGACACCATGGACTGTAGCCCATCAAGCTCCTCTGTTCATGGGATTTCCCAGGCAAGAATACTGGAGTGGTAGCCATTTTCTTCTCTAGGGGATCTTCATGACTCAAGGATCCAACCCACATCCCCTGCACTGCAGGCAGTCTCCTGCATTGCAGGCAGATTCTTTACTGACTGAGCCACCAGAGAACTTTACTCGTATGGAGCCTAAATGCTGAGGAATACAAAATCAAATGAATGTGGTAATAGTTTTTATTATTTTCTTCCAAAGTTTTTCTACTTGTATTCATATTTAATTGCACATCCACTAAATACTTGTCTCTTTACTATCTCTCTTGAGTATGTCTGCTTTTTAATATTTAAATGTGTATATTTTCCCCTCTGCCAAAGATATGGTTTTATAACAGATCTGCTTATTAAAAGTTCTAGTGAATGAAGTGAAAGTCATTCAGTTGTGTCTGGCTCTTTGCAAACCCATGGACTTTCACCCGCCAGACTCCTCTGTCCATAGAATTCTCCAGGCAAGAATACTGGGGTGAGTTGCCATTTCCTTCTCCAAGGGATCTTCTTCCCAAACCAAGGATTGAACCTGGGTCTCCTGAATTGCATGCAGACTCTTTATCATCTGAGCCACCAGGGAAGTGCAAAAAAAATGACACAGGGCAAGTGGGTTATGGGAATGGGGTAGCAGTAGTACTAGTCGCTCAGTCCTGTCTGACTCTCTGTGACTCCATGGACTGTAACCTGACAGGTTCCTCTGTCCATGGGATTCTCCGGGCAAGAATACAAGAGTGGATTGCCATTCCCTTCTCCAGAGATTAAAGTTCTAAATATCCTTCAAGTCCCAGTTAAATTATCTTCTCCTTGGAATCTGTCCTGATCATTTCAGCCCACAGTGATCTCATCTTCCAATGACCTGTATAGTACTTGTTGTCAAAACTATAAATTTATTAATTAATTATTTACTGCCTTATGACATAATCAGTACCTGACATTGCTATGGCTTACCATTTCATTAACCTTTATGTGTGTTCTAGTCTTGCATTCCATATTTTCCTACAATATTGACTTCCAAGGGGAAAGAAAAAAAAACATTTTTTCATTTAAGATCATTTTTGTAATTCCCCACTTAAGAGATTACAAAGTCTTATGAATAATTTGTTTTTTCAATAAAGAGAGTGATAGAATTGCTACCTAAAGAGGTGGCAAAACACTACTTCAAAATTCTAATGCTATTAGAACTTCTATAAGTACAAATTTCACACACACACACACACACACACACACATATGCAAAGCTTTTTTTTTGTCAGCTTGCACAAACAAAATTTGAAAATAAAATGATTATCCTTTATGTCCCAAGATGGTTTGAACAAGCAATGCCCACTTATAGAAAGGTTCTATCCTTGTAATAAAGGGTTCATTTCAACACTCACTCAGGTTTGGTTATTTCTACAACTCAGGTTTATTCTAATCATATATAATAGATCAGGTTTGGGGACTGATATTAAAAATCACACAGTTTCCTTCACTGAGATTTTTCCTTTGGCCCTGCTTGCAAGAATCACAGTTGAGTCCTAGAAATGCTTACTAGAGAACAGTGAATAAAATAACAATAACAAGAAAATGAGATTGCATTTGTTTTTAATACACGAAGAAGAGATAAATTGAACTTCATTAATTCATCAAATATTTATTGAATACTTACCATTTTCTAGGCTTCCCTGGCAGCTAAGATGCTATAAGAGTCAGCCTGCAATGCAGGAGACCCAGGTTTCATCCTTAGGTCCAGAAGATCCCCTGGAGAAAGGAATGGCTACCCACTCCAGTATTCTTGCCTGGAGAACTCTATGCACAGAGGAGCTTAGCAGGTTATAGTCCATGGAGTCACAAAGAGGCAGACAAAACTGAACATTGAGTACTACCATTTTTCTATTTGAAAATTAAACAAGTAACATTCTAAGTTTATAGTCAGCTTTAAATCAGTCACTTTCCCAAGATTATACAAAGAAGCAATATCAAGGAAAAGCCTGAATTTCAGATTTTTTATTGCCTTTATGCACACTAACTCCAGAGAGTCCCCTTGGCCCCTCACGCATTTTCCCATATTTTCTGATGACCTAAGTGTGAATGCTCATGATGGCTGGTGGGGAAATTGGGTTGTCTGTGTCCATGAACTTCAGCAAGGGTAGCTGCTCCACTTGCCTTGTCTCCCTCCTGTATACATCCATTGGATGGAAACGCATACCCGACTTCCTTAGCTGGGGGTCTCCAGCCAGTGCTCATCCTACTAACTAATACAAGTCCTTGATGTGCCGATTAGTATAGCCCATCCTCCACCAAAAGTTTCTTCTAGGTACTGTTTGAATCCAGTGACCCATTCTGGGAGGGCTCTGGAGTTTATTTCCAGTCTGTTTCCAGTGTTAATTTCATATAATTGATCTTAGAAAATGCAATTAGGCAACATAAATTATTCTTTTTTGATTAAATATTTAACCACAACAGAAACAATGAATATCTTAAATGCATTAATTAAAAAT